>JAMKCH010015842.1:0-49283 GCA_023653785.1 Ophioderma brevispina
CAATATGTATTGGAAAGGAATCAGACCGCTTTGAGTACGATTGATGCACTTTGGAATTTGGATTTTACCAAAATCATACTGATGGATTAAAAGGTGGAGATCAATATGTACTATATCTTGAAGTTTTAACCAACCAAATTGATGTGTATGATTTTATGGGAATATCGCCGAATTCGTTGTAGTCAATGAAGTGGGCGATCGCCCAATTGAGCGACAACGGCGAATTTGAGCAAAATTGTAACTCAAATTTGCAATTTTTAAAAATAACTAAAATCAAATTTGATTTACAAACATCAATAAATAGAATCTGTTTGTTACAAATAGAGAATATGAAGAAGAGGTGTGGTATTTGGGGTTACTTCATTTCGCTGAAATTATACATTCGTGTATGAAGTCAAGAGTTCAAAGTTTCAAAAACAACAACATTGCATAGGCTTATACATGTACAAAAAACAGGCTTGCATATTGCTCCTAAAAAAAAAAAATAGCGACCCTTACCGACCAAATTTTTTTGGAGGTGAATGCAAAGGGCAATCAAAAAATTTATTTTTCTGGCCTAATATTCATACCCATTTTGATGTTAGAGATAAAAACATGATTTGTAATCCTCATCATAGGGACCCTGTAAATAATATGGTTTGACCAAAATAAGGCACATTTCACTAATAACAGATTTAACCAAATTTTCTAGGCAAGGGTAATGAGAAAAATAGTAGCTTTATTCAATATCAACATTTTAACCACTTCCGGTTAAATCGGGGTTTGGGTGCGGGATATTAGCGAATTGGGCCATGGCCATTTAAGGGGGACACATGATAGGTGACATCTCTTGATGCACCTTTAAATCAGCACTGCCATTTTTGATTTTCATTATTTTTGTGAACAATTAAATGAGAGTGCAAATTTCAGTGCTGCAAAGATAATCTGTGAGCCGCAGTACGGAAAAGTTTGTTGATTTTTACGTTTGAAATTTTTCACTTCTGCAATTTTATAATTTCATTTTAAATTGCTTTTTTTGGTTACTACATATATAGACTTGCACACAAACTAAACATTTTGGTGTTCTTAATTTCGCGTGCCGCAGAGTACTCGAAAAGCGCCAAAAAGGAATGTAGCATGCTATTGTCCAATTTTGCTGTAGCTTGCTGATTAAGGAAAACCTAGAAAATTCAGGCACTCTAAAGTACAAAGCAGATTGCCAATTTTGATTTAGAAAAATAAACAGCAAAATGATTGCACTACAACAGCTAGTATTCTAGTTTTCTTCTGCAAATTTGTATTAGGTATAGAGAAGAATAATGAATAACTATTCCTGGCATAACATTTGAAAAATATTATAAAGTTAAATATAGACATGTGTGAAGGCAACAAAGATGTTATCATTTAATACAGGCCAAACTCCTACATTGTTCACTCTTATTTTTTTTTTTCAACTTGCAGGTCACTCTTACCATGCCATCAATTCTATCAATTACCTCAATTCAAGCTTTGGTTGCCACCTGCAACAAGATTTTCTTTCAGTTGAGAGCTCAGAGCCCAGGCCCAGTCTACTGAAGATTTTAATTTTTAATGGTGCGTATTCGTGTCGTGCAGTCAATGACTAATTCAAATTTCTGTATTCAAGCGGTGGAATGGAATTTAACTTTTTAGATGAAAAATTAATAAAAGACCAAAATCTGTTTATGTCTAATACAAGTTGTCCCAGATTAGTCCAGGAGAGGGAGTATGTGAAATGCTTGAAAGTTTGAAGTGTACATTTTATCCATTCATTTATGGAGAAATTATGAAATGAGGGAGATTATGCCTTAAAAAGACCCAAAATAGGGACGAAAAAAATTGATGAAATACTAAATTTTACAGTACACATTAATACCTGGCTAATATTAATGAAGATCATGGATGCCCAATTTTAATTAATAAAACTGTTATTTCAAGACACATGGATCATTTCCACTAAAACTACTTTGTGGGAGTTTTTAGTTCATTGAAAACAAATCTGACAGTGGCAGAATCTCGGCATCTTATTTTTTGGTACATCTTTTTGACATTATTTTCAGTCAAGAATTCTCTTCATAATCATTTAGATGAAAGGATTAATACTTTGGGGCATTTGCACAGTCATGCTTAAAATGATGGCATTACAAATCATCATGTACCCCAAAGGCTAAATGTGATCCACCCTCCCTTTTTTATCATTTGGCCATTTTGTAAAAAAAAAACCCACTTTTTCGATTTTAATTCACCAATAAACAAACACAAACTCATCATTAAATCATTAAAAAAAGAGATGACTTACCAAGCTTCCAAAAGGTGTATTTAATTTTAAATATAATCTGAATGCATTTATAAATTCCTAGACTAGAACCCTACTCCTAACCTTGATTCGGTGAAAAACCATGTACAGTTGTACATGGATGACCCAACCTACTTTCTATTTTGAAGCGTCATGATGTAGTTGTGCTTCTATTGAAGCTATTGGTGAAAGAAACGTGCGGTGTCGGATCTTTGTTCATAATTGGTTAATCCATGTGATAATCTCTTTGGACTTCGGTAGGAATGCGGAAGAGAAGAAACAACAACTTCCCACACGTGGGCGCTTCATTCAGCTTGGGGGGAGGGGGATAGTGGAAAACCTGTTACGTCATCCGAGGCCGGGGTTTCTATTCTATGGTAGGACTTCCCATGCATGTAAGTAAATCATACTCGGGGGTAAATTTTTCCAACGCAGTGCTGTTCACAACTGATTCAAATATTTTATTCGGAACAAGGAGAAAATAACAGGTGATAATGATTTGCTTCTTGACTTTTTTCAGCCGAGAAAAAAAGGTAAGAAACAGGACGTCAACTTTGGAAGCTTGAGCACTGTTTTTGCAAAGACTTCGTGTTTCCTGGTTGACTACAGGTAAACATTGGAAAACACATTTTCTCCGCAACTTTTGAACTTAAATTTTCGCAGCTTTTCAAAATAGGGCCCCGCATTTTCGCTAGTTTTAATCGCACAAAACTCTGGGTGCCAAATTTGAGAGGTGGCATGTTTCATGATCGAGTGGTCCAACATTCTCATTTTTCCATAAAATGTAAAATTTGCAAGTCATCAAATGTAATTTTGGGGCATTTTACCTGTTTTTAATTGGAAAGTTTTGTGGCGAGACTATCCGAAAAGCAATTTGATCAATACCATTTCAACAAACAAGATGCCATTTGAAATACTTTTTTGTGAGAGGATTTCATTTTTTGGATAATTTTATGTATTTTAGGTCTCTTATTCATATCAAGACAATTCCAATCAATCCTGTTCTCAGATAAATTTTTAAACATAAAACCTTTTTCATTGCGAATGTTACATTTGACGGACAAAATTGGGAAAATTGTGTCCTCAAAAATTGTAACATTCACCCCTCAAAAAGTCTCATATCTTTACAAATAACTTCTTGCAGGCATCTCAAAATTTCTACCGATTTGACCTTTGTAGAAATTCATTTTAGTTTAAATAGGAAAAAAAAATTTTCCTTTTTTTTTTTTTTTTTTTACTTTTGGTTCAAGGCTAATCAGTGGCATTTACAGCAGTTATCTAATTATAGTCTGATTTTTATTCCTGTCAGTAACGCATATTATCGATGGTACAAACTCATCTGGAGAGGATTGTTGTTTGAGGTCAAAACTAAAAAAAATTCCTTTAAAAAGGAAAGGACGAGTCAATGGGAAATATCCATGTAAAAGGTAGGGGAAGGGATAAATAGATACATTTTGTGGGAGAGTTTTTTGCATGTTGATTATGTGACTTTGTGCCCATACTTAGCCGAACGGCCATTACATGACGTAACTAGTTAGCAAGAGGAATAGGGGCCTGGGCTTATCATTCTTACATTTACGATTTTTAAAGGGAAAAATGTGACCAAATCAACAGACTATAGAACCATACTACACCTTATTCGGGACCGGGAAAACAATCAACGCTTATAACTAACACACAAAGATGACTACTGCAGACCTCACCCATTTTACCAGCAGATGGAAGAAGTAATCCGGAATTGCATGCCGACGGAGATAAAGTATTTTACAGGGGATTCGGCACAGCTACCAACGTGTCAATAACATTTTGTTTTAAAATATATAAAGCATTCCCAAATGTAAAGCTCCCACGTTCAGCAACATTGTCACCCAATGACTTATTTGTTTCTTAAATTTTGACTCTGTCCACCAAAGACTTTTAAATTTTTCAAAATGTTTAAAAAAAAAATGTTCCTCCACGCCATTGCACTACTTTAATTCATATTACAACTTAGAACATTCGTTACTTCATGACAATTTACTTATTCCACCGAATTGCATCTAATAACATTTTATAAGAAGTATCTATATACAAAAAAAAATGAGATCAAAGGCACACGCATCTCAGGTAAAGGTCACACACGGGGAAGGGAGGGAAATGCAATTAGTACTACGAAAAATGAGATAGGTCTGTCCCACTATGCGTTTTTTTGACGCACTTTGACCTATGGAACTGATTGTTTGGCATACAGGTAGAAAAAACAACGCCCTGAGTTTATTATCAGGGTTTCGGGGTGACCCCAAAAAATCAAAAGTCATCTGCACGGAGGCAATTGCTAAAACTGTCGTTGTATAAATGCCAAAAGGACCGACTAAACCTGAGCAAAGAACAAGTCTGGAGGCCAAAGGTCACACACACACAAACCAGGACAAAGGGTTTTTTTGCTTTAAATTTGGCAAGAAACCCTAGTAAACAAGAAAGCTGGGGGTGGTGACCACAATCGTTACATCTATACATTACTGCAGAGCAGTTTTGCAACCATAAAACTACTGCCTCACTAAATAATTGTAGATGAAGTAATAATGTCACTTTTCAACCATGTCTATAATATAATAGATGAGTCGTATTTTAATTTCAGTCATGATCAATCAACAGTACACGCATGCAGCCAAAAAATTTAAGAACTCATTAAGGTGGATGATCCAATCAAATCACGACCATTTAGTTTCCTCAAGGCCTCCTTACATAAAAGCAATTTAAATCAGTCCAACCGTTTGAATAGTGAACGATTTGAAAAGGACTTTTATTCAGTAACATCAAATGAAAAACATCTTAAAAGAGACATGACAAGATTTCCAGAAAGAAGCGCCCCCCAATTTTTCTCCCCGGGACACCCTCCAGTTTTTTTTTTAGTTTTTTACATATTTGAAATGCTTACCAAGGTATAAGATAGCGCGTGTGAAGTGAATGAATAAAGACGATACGACCGCTCTTTCTGTAATTAGATGATGATTGGTTAGTTTCGTAGGCATGACAGGAAAGTCAAAGGCATGGTTTTCTATAGGGGAAACAATTACGATAGAAGCAAGTTCAAAACAGGTTGCGGTTTTCTTTTGCAACTTTTTGTCCAATAACCTTCGAAATGTTCTCGGTAGGTGGTCTACAACTGAATCAGTGAAATTTACTAGAAATTAGATCCTAAAAAATCTCCTCCGGTCACCTTTAAATGTGCATTTCGTGATCCACAGCATAGTCCTTGATTTACCTAAAAAAAAAAGGATTTTTTTATATCATCCGAACCGTGGCCTCAAGTATTACAAAATAAAGCAATCATCTTACTAATACCTTCACATACCAATTATCTGGATATTTCCTCTTTCCAAAACGATTAAAAGTCCTATGGCCCGATCGCTAAGAGCCTCGTGCCCAGAAGCCCAGATTTTACCGGAAGTAGTCACATTTTGGATTCAGAAGAAAGCTACTATTTTTTCATTACCCTGTGAAATATTAGCGGCAAAAAGGTATTGGGTTGGAAGTTAGAGCGAAAGTGCCCCATTTTGGTCGGACCAATATTATTGTACAGAGTGACTGCCTGGGGCTTAACAAATCACGTTTAGCTCTCACAGCCAAATGGATGCAAATAATTAGGTGCGGAAATGTACAGATGGGGTTTTGGGGTGTGGGAAGGCCGATCTATCGGGATGTTGAAAACTTCATATCCTTATATCGAGGCCACCTCCTTTAAGCATTCCGTTAATCCAATGCACTCATAACGTTTTAAGACGATGTTAACCAGCCACAAATCAACTGTATAAAGTACAAATAAAATAATTCCTTGACAAACATATACTAATTTCATAATGTTGTCAAGATTCATATTTATGTGTTAACTACTGGCAATGTCTAAATTTGGGATTCTTGGCCGCACTCCCTGTTGCCTGTACACGCCCCTCTATAGTCAGTTTTTATTTTCGTGTTAGACGTCGTGTTTTTTTTAGGTCAAACCGCTCACGACGGTAAGCATGTGTTGGAGTGTGTTCGCTTTGTATTTCTACTCTTTTGAACATTAATATTCTTTTTCTAAATGTACGTTCATGTTTTCGCTGGTCCTATCTTATTGAGTACACATATCATAGACGTTAAAATGGCACACAAACTTTCATAAACTATCATACATGTAGATTTTTTTTTGTAGAGGATATAAATGGCACAACTATTTTCGGCAACACTGCTTTTTGAAAAGTAGGTCAAAACCCAAGCGACTAGAGCGGGTAGCCCGTAGGCTACCCCTCGCCCAAAAAGCCGTATTAATCAAACAGCTGAAATGCTTCAACTTTGTTCAGCAGAATAAGATGCTTTAAGAACCCAATTTACAGGAACCCTTGTAGAATCGAATATGTAAAGGCTCCATACCAGATTCAATTGAATAGATGTCGTGCAGTCTGAGACATGCAAAATTTTCTTAAATTCCTTGTTGGGACAATAAAGAACGGAATAAAGTGTCATGAAAACGAGGCCGGGTGTACCTCTTAATCTGAGGAGCATTAGGCCACGTAAATATGGTTGTAGTTGGTTATGAGTGAACCAAAACTTTTGTACTTAGATATATAAATTGGACAAAAGAGGTCAAATTATTTCTGGAACAAACCGAAATATAAATGATGAAAACCAGCGTAAACGATGCTTAAACGTATTAGATTTTCTAATATTCCTTGTGACCAGAAAAATACTGAATGAAGGAAAATGCACGCACGCAGTTGTTGATATAGAAAAATCCCACTGGAAAAACAACAACATATGTAGTCCAGTATATGACTGCGGACTATGATCAAAGGTTGTGGGTTCGAGCCCGCTGGGGCCAATGTGTTGTGCACTGGGCAAGGCAATTTACTACTGCTTCGTTCGACCCAAGCGATATTCGGGGTAGGTTATGGGGAATATACAATCTAAGTGCTGATAGGATTGTGCGCTTGGCCAGCTGCCGGCCTAGATGAAGCGAAATGATTGTGCGATTCCCGGACGGAAGCGTGTCAGCGTAATAATAATAGCAAACAGCGCTGTGATATAGATGAAATGGCGCTTTTTATAAAAGCCACTATATTATGATATTTTATTATTGAAGTTCCTGATGTGATGTTGTTGTAAAAATGGTCCAGCATAATGACAAATAAATGTGGCGAGTCTAATACTTATGCCTATCATTTTCTTTATTAGTTGAATGCTGCAGTTTGTTCAAGTTTGGGATGTTTGGAATTTATCAAGTGCATTTGCCGTGCATATTTTCTTGTGAGAAAAGGGACATTTTAATTATGGCCTTAATCTGATCCGACATCGTCACATTAGAATTTTCTATTTGAATAGTGGGTTTCAAAGCATGCACCCTCTCAGAACGAAATGTGAATCGTTTCGCACGCACCCAAAACTTTAATGAACTGACAGGAATAAAAAATCATACTATAGTAACGCTGACGGAGTGGTTGCCAGATAGCGATTAACTGCCCTTTTGAAGCTCTGCAAGTCTGGTTTGATGCCGCATGAGCAGGAAGGGCATTCAATATGTCATGTGTTAAAGGAACCTATAGCTACACCCCCAGCCTGGGCATATTGTCACAGGGTACACGGGGGGTAGGGACATGCCAACCTAACAGCAACAGAACAGCATCAACTTCCGGCGTAACCCGAATGCTAGTCTTTCAAAGGGAGACTACGGTGGAAGGGACGCGCTGACGCATATCGAACGGTCCACAGATTTGACTTTCAAGGGACAGGGGAGGACTTTTTTTAGGATACGAATTTCTCATCAATTGCACAGGACGATGGTAGTATTGGGTCCACCTACCGTTAACGTTTCGAAGGTTTAATTGGACAAACAAGTCAAAAGGAAAACAGCAAAACCGGTTTTTGAACTTGCCTGACTCATAATTGTCCCCATAGAACACCGTTGCTGACTTCTGTCGTGGCACGACAGAAAAGTTACTAAAATCCATCATATTATTACATAAAGACGCGTCATTCGGCTTATTCACTTTCAGGTGAGATCTAATACTGGAAAGCATTCCAAATATGCAAAAAAAAAAAAACCCGGGTTCAAAAAAATTGGGGGCGCTCTTTCTGGAAAATCTCCTCTGTCTCTTTAAGGCTAGGCATGATGATCACGAATATTTAAATCTAAATGACTGTTATTGGAATTACACTATTTTGCAGCGGGGTAATCCACTAACCCGAGATTTGAAAAGTCAATAATTTTTCTTATTACTAAGTATATTGAACGAAGCTTAAAAGGTGATTTGCAATGTCACTGGGACCAAGGCTGCTGTAGAAAATATACGTAAGAATTCCGTTCGATAAAATTACCGTTTGGAAATCCCCTATGCCAAAATCGAGCACATCGTGTGTCCGGACCTCCCCTGGGGTACACCCACTCATGAGTTACCTACCTCGGCCAGGGTAACAAGCACTGGGATCAAATGGGATGTTCTTCTGGGTTGCTTACCCACGTAAACTGTGCTTCCATGATCCATGGATTACCTGTAGCAAACATATCAAACACTATCAAGAATTATGATCAAATATATAGATTGTTTATCCCATTCCTAGCAGATGCGTATCAAAATGGTACATAGAGGGCGGCCACCTATCACCATTTCTGGAATCCTCGCCACAGGTCTACCAATGAGAAACACATCACCAGGAAATGATGGAAATTCTGGGCAGGAGTTACATGTGTACCCTCTTCGAAAGTTCTACATGTAACAATTTTTTTAATTTTTGGCCTCTAGGCGTTAGTTTTTGTTTGGTATTTGCATGTAAGGCCATAAATACAAATGATTTGTTGCCTTTGCAATTTGAAAGGGGGGAGGTAGGGGGTAATATGGGAACTCTTCCAAATCTTGTATTTGAGGAAATATTTGTGCTTTCAATAAACGAGAGCATCCAGGATGCGTGGCTTACTCAAGAGGTGTGGTGTGAGTTGTGCAATGACACGTGATGAAGTGAAAACCCTTAGAGGTACAAGAACAACCACTATAGTCCACGCAACATGGCTGCTAAGTGATAATTCCATATCCTAACGTCCCTTAACGGGACTATTCCATGTCAACACTCGAGATGTGCACCGAAGCATCAGCATGTCATGACTTTTTTTCTTTTTTGTGTGATGATAGATATTGATGAGAAAAAAATGAAATCCTGTGAAATTTTGCGCTTCATACCGCCTTTCGTTTTCCACAGGAGCATTCAGAAATTAAGGGGGGTCACCATCAAAACATGCCTTGTGTGAGCAAAGAACAATTTTGAGAGGGCCATAAACTGTAATGGAACCCTTCCCAACTCTGATAATCACTCTCTGGGAATTTTTTTTTGGTTGTAGAATTCAAATTCTGGCATCAAAAATGTGATTAGATCCTTTACTTTTAAAGTTATTTGGGTTTCGATGTAGAAAGGCAATATCTTTCATGTGGGACCAAGTTTGGGGGGGCAGAACTCCGTAAATAATATTTTTATGTCGCTTTCTTGTTAACAGAGTCACCTGCAGGACTTCGACCCAGCAGTACAATTTAATATAAGTACATTAGGTTTAGTAATAAGCGAGTTAGAGCCTATTGAAAAATCCTTAATTTTGCAATTTGACAGTAATTGCCCCCCTGAAAATCAATGTGACATATGACATCACCCATCTACTTAAGATATGTTGAAGATACATCATCAAAGAAACTATTCTTGAAAGAATCCGCTTGGTGTCTCGATGTCGTCATTGTTTTCGCACACAAGATACTTTTGCTGATACCCCATAGAATGTATATGGTGATAGCGCTGTGCATGTAACAATGACCTCGGGTCAGTGTAACCTTTGGTGGTACTTTGAGTGTGTGTATTTTGTTGTGGAAAAAATAAAGACAGCGGAGTTTTTTCAAGGAAAGTTGTTTAAGGATAACGTTCAAAAGATCTAAGCAGAGGGTGGGGCCCTCGACTGTCATATTGTGTTTTTCAGGGGGTCAAAAGTGTCAAAAAAGTACAATACCATTTTCAAGGGGCTTTGTTGTACCTCACTTATTACTTTTCTAATGTGTTAATAATTGTTTATTGGTTAATTCTAGTTTACTATGATATTGTACCTATGATTGACCAAAAGATGGACCAAAAAATGTTCTTACTTTTGGAGTTTTACCCCCAGATGTGGGACCCCACCAAATGAACAAAGGCGGCCAATTTAGGCTCATTAACTTATACAAGTAAACACGCTATGAACTTTTCTCATGCCAGTTTTGAATTTTAGACCAAATATTACCCACAGAAATCTGGGGACCCCTATCAACATAGTCGTTCACATTGGGCGGCAGTTTTGATGGTGACCCCCCTCAATTTCCAATTGCTCTAGCGGCGGGAAACAAAAAAGACTATGACGCTCCTCAAAAATTTCAGGATTTTCATATTTCATCAATGTCTACCACACACTTAAAGCGGAAAAAAATCCCGAAGTGCTGTGGTGCCATCTCAATACTTATAAAATTATGTCTGTACGGATTCTCC
Source organism: Ophioderma brevispina (assembly GCA_023653785.1). NCBI lineage: Eukaryota > Metazoa > Echinodermata > Ophiuroidea > Amphilepidida > Ophiodermatidae > Ophioderma > Ophioderma brevispina. The sequence goes on from JAMKCH010015842.1 coordinate 10,802, forward strand.
TGAAACTTTTGGTCTTTGTTTTTTTTTTTCAATTTGGTTTTCTGGCTTTTCTTAATAAAACCGTACGGGGGGGGGGGGGGTATTCCAGCAAAAAAATGGGGTCTCCGAAACTAGGAGGGGGTGATTCCAGGCCAAAAAATGGGGTCTCCTAAACTAGGTTTCAGAAAATTTGCAGAAAAATAAGGCAATCTCCCTCAAGTTCCAGCTACTTTTTTTGAGGAGTTTCGAAGAAAATTTAGAAAATTTGTTTTAAAATATGGCTTTTTGGACATGAAAAGTAGGGTCTCTGGAAATGAAATGGGTTCTTAAATGGGGGGGCACTCGACTAAAAATACAGAAGTAAACTTGCGCGATCCCCATGGCAAGATGGCAATATACACAAGGTGGTTAGTGGCACAGCTGTAGTTGCAGGGCATCAAAATTCAATAAGTTCTCATGGAATAATATCTAGAAATGTAGCATTTTCTGAAAAATAAAGCCAACCAAGGGGAAAACATGATTTTCAACAGATGACCTCTTTTGACTTGATATGGACCTTGACCTCAAAACATATGAAGAAACCGTATTGACTTCGACCCAAGAAGTCTGGTTTAAAAATCGGACTTCAACTTTTAAGATGACCAGAAACAAAAACAACCAAACTGGAATATGACCTCAGTTGACCTTTGACCTTGTCCATGACATTTGACATACATCCACATATGAAGGAACTCCTATTGCCCGCACCCCAAGTCGGTTTAAATCGGACTTAAACTTTCGAAGGAGATGCAAAAAAACGAAAACCTAACCAAACGGGAACTGGAACACATGACCTCAGAGGACCTTTGACCCTTTGTCCATGGGACCTTTGACATCATCCACATATTAAGGACCCCCTATTGCACCTTCCCCCAAGTCTGATATTGATATTGGATGATTTGAGTAGGATACAAGATTTATCAGTGTAAGACTATGAGTTTTAAAATATTGTGCGAGTCGCGATTTTCCAAACTCTAGCGGAGACGATACAATTCTTGATCCTTCGATAAAAAAATCATCCAATATTTTTTGTTTTTATCATTTTATGTTTTAAGAATCTGACTTGAACCTGGCTTCAAGTTTAGAAATAACTAGATCCTATAACATTAGTGAAAAGTATAAACACACCACATGGTTAAAATATCAATATTTTTAAAAGGGAAACACCGGGACGTATCCCATAATTGGAACCACCAGTGTGACAACTAGGAAAACCAAAGAAATGGAGCCAGTAATACCCAGGGGAAACACCAACAGACTGGAACCAGAAGACACCAAGAAACACCCACAAAATTTCAAACCAGTGACAGGCAAAACCCAATAATAATGACAGCAAAACCCAAAATAATGACACCCCCAAGAAATGGAACATCCCCTAGACTACTTCAGCAATCAGAAAGCCTCCCAGAAAAACTCATGGTCCTGTCTTTTAAAACTCATGTCATGATCTAAAAACTCATGTCACTTGTCGCAGGTAAAGTTACAGGTTTTCTTGTGTACATTAGCTGTTGTACAAAGGTATCAGAATGGAAGATTCGAAAACATAATAATGGTTTAAAATGGACTAAACTTTTAAAAGGAGACGCAAAAAAGAAAACCTAACCAAACGGAACACATATACCCATACCAACCACATACGGACATGAAGACCCTCGCAATATCCCCCTCTGCTTTCAAGCCAGGGCTAGGGGGATAAAAAAGAGCCTAAAAATAGGGTATTAGAGCGCGGCAAATAACCATACTCCTCCCAATGTGAGAACCCCCTCCCCAACCTGTAATTTAATTGTTTTGCTGTCATAACCACATTTTGAAACCATTTTATTTTTATGTCCAATATTTTACATTAACTTAATTTCCAATTCACACACGCACAAATGCAAAACACACCACAAATGCACACATACAAACAGTTCATTAAAAATGATGAAGTGGCATTCAAAGGAAAAAGAATCATTGTTAGTTGTCATACAAAGAAAATTTCTAAAATTTAAAGGGGGAGGCCCGATTTAAGTCTAAAGTTTTTAATCTTGATAGAGATGCATTCACCCCAAAAAATTATCTGCAAGTTTCGCGCCGATATTTCAAACCCGTTTTGAGTTAGAGCTAAAAAACGTGATTTGGCAAATTCCAATAGAGGTTACTGTGTAAAATTAATATTGGTCGACCAAAAAGGGGCACATTTTCGCTATAACATCAAACCAAACATCTTTAGCCCTTAAGATTTCACAGGTAAATGAGGAAAAAAATAGTTTTAGCTTCTAGATGACCAGAATTTTATCCACGTCCGGTAAAATCGGGGTCCCTGGGGCCGAGGCTTATTAGCGAGATCGGGCCATGGACCTTTAAGAGGTAAACATACTCCATGGGTGGACCAAATTCATATGCCCTGCAGCATCTATGCCAAAAACAACATCCAGGCCAACAGGATAAGCCCATGTGGTTGTCATATCCATACACTTGACAGTTACTAACCTTGATGTCCAAAAAAAATGACTTCCCGTTTATTGGTAGAGCCCCTAACTAAAAACAATGCATGCAAAGAGAGCCAGCAACTCAGGAACCAAGCGTATTGACTATAATGATTTTAGTCTTACAATAAATGTGTTACAAGTGTTACAGTGTAACACGTTCTGTGCGTTTCTTGATAAGTTTATGCCTCATGTTTCTGCGTGTAAGGTATTCAAGGGGGTGGTGTTTTGGGCCTATAGCCCTTTTCCTCGACGCCTCCATATCACTGTTTGTTTTCCTATGTGTAGTAATTGGAAATAAAGTTTGAGGGGAAGGGAATATGATTCTGTCACCCAGAACTCTCATATAGACTTACGTCGTAAGCCAAAATAACACAATTGAAGGGAAATTTGCAAACTGAAATTTTTATTGTATTTCCTGGGATATTTGGAAGTTTTCCAGCCCTGGTGAAAAACTCGTCTTTTTTGGTTGAAAAAGATGCAAGGGGGGTTTTGAGACAATGTGGGTAATTTATCCAATTGGGGATGAAGGCAGATGCAAGCACGGAACAGAAGTCAGTGGAAGTGGGCTTTAATTCAGACACAGACACACACATACCTACAGGAGCTACATTGTGGTGGGTTTCTCACTCAAGAAAAAATCTCCTTTAAAATCCTGACGTTCGTTCCGTAAATAAAACTTTTCATCACTATAGTGAAATAATTTCGGGATGAGGATAGGAACAAGTTTTGTGTGGCTCTCTTAAAAAGACACTGTTTTAGAAATTTTTTTAGGAATTAAAATTTAATTTTTTTTTTACTAAACTATCATTATTTCTTAGCCCTCGCGATTGCGCCACAATAACCACGGAGTAAACCCTCAATACAGATACCAGTTTATTCATTATTAGGGACAAATGGGCAATTTCCACTGCAATGTTCCCCGTGAGCCTAAAAATTTGAATTCATTTAGTGCAACAATTTACATTGAATATGGAAGAAAGCATACCCCTATTTATATTATAAAAATATGCATTTAATATTGAATTTTCAGGCACATTTTCTTAATTTTTTATGGTTGTTGTGGAAAAAAATTATTTATAAATTAAATATTGACCAATTTTTGAATTTTTTTTAATTTTTATTTAAAAATGCTGCTGTCAAATATATCACCTCTGTATCTAGGAAAAAAATGGGACTACTGAATGTACATTTATTTATTTACCTAATACAAGGACCACATACCGGTTTAAAACATGACACTTTGAAATCAAACATTGGTTTTCTAGAGGGCACTTTTTGAGTTTACAAATTTTACTTCCAATTTTCCATGAATGTATGTAAACGTGCATGGACGTTTTGTTACATTTTTTTAATGCAACAACCACTTATCATGCAATTGTTTTAATTCATATCTAGTTATTTGCAATGTTAATTACATATAGGGAATAGTAACATGTGAATAAAAATAGTTATACTTAATTACAGAAATATGCTAAGGAGCGTCATGGACGTTACCGTCATGGACGCTACATCATGGATGCTACACATATTAACTCCCCCCGGTCAAATGGGTTATTATGGGTGTTTGTCATGGTAATGTGTCATGTTTTTTGATTGTCAGAGAATGATTCTTGAAGTTTTTGTGACATTTGATAATTAGCACAATTAGATCTTAAAAATTACCATTTTTTATTCAAAATGGGCACATTTTTTTTTTTTTTTTGTTTTTTTTTTTTTTTTCGAGGGCACTTTAATCATTTTCGCAGTTTTTTTTTTAAATACGTACGCCTTCCAAAGGGTTAACAACGTGGAAAGAGAATCATAAGTTTTACCTGATCAAGAAAGTTTCACCCTTCTAATCTTTATAGTGGTAGATGTAAGAGTAGGTTTTTTCAAAAAGGCAATGTGTTTTGAAAAAAATAGAAAAGCGCCCCTCGTACCCAAGTTTGACCTAAATATGCTTATTTTAAATAATAAAATTATGCAAACATTCATGAACCTTAAAAAAAATTAGGGACAGCGGTCCCAAATAGGTCGTCCGATACTTTGTAATGGTCTCGAACCATAGAAGACCACAACCCCATATCACTGGACACACACAAAACCTCACAAGTGTCAGCCCTATTGCCAATACCGGCCATACCCCACACCCGGACCACACCCAAACACCCACAGACCACACCCAACACCCACAGACCACACCCAACATCACCTAAGACCACACCCAACACCAAGACCACACCCAACACCCCACAGACACAACCCAACACCCCACAGACCACACCCAACACCCACAGACCACACCCAACACCCACAGACCACACCCAACTACCCACATTACCCCATAAACCTCCATACCCACAACGGCTGCCGATACCTCCATAAACACAAACCCATACGCTCCCTACCACAACCCCATACCCCCGCCAGACACAACCCCATACCGCTGAAGACCACAACCCCATACCCCTGACCCACAACCCCATAACCCTGACCACACACCCCTCCCTGACCACACCCCATATCACTGGACCACACACACACCATCACCAGTGTCAACCCTATGCAAATCCCCGGCCATGAGTATAAACCCACACCCCGTACCACACCCACACCCACAGACCACACCCAACACCCACACCACACCCACACCACAACACACCCAACACCCAACAGACCACACCCAACACCCCCAACCCCATACCGCAGAACCACAACCCCATATATACCGCCAGAACGCACAACCCATACCGCCAAACACTAACCCCATATACCGCCATACACAACCCCGTAACCGCCATACCACAACCCCATACCAAAGAATATACCGCCAAGACCACGACCCCATAGAGTCTGTCTGCAGGAACACAACACATCCCCATACCCCGGCCCACATCCCCATACCCCTGACCACCCCCATACCCGGACCACATCCCCATACCCCTGACCACACCCCCATATCTGTGGTTCTCGACCATAGAAACCACACCCCATATCACTGGCCCCACAACACAACACCATCACAGTGTCAAACCTATCAAATACCACCCCCCGGCCATACCCCACACGCCCGGACCACACCCAACACCCACAGCCCACCCCCCAACACCCACAGACCACAACCCAACCCCCACAGACCACACCCAACCCCCCCCCAGACCACACCCAACCCCACACCCCCATACCACCCCGTCCAACCACCAACCCCATACCTCAGACCACAACCCCATACCTGCCAGACCACAACCCCATACCGCCAGAACACATAAAACCCCATCCGCCATACCACAACACCCATAATTACCGCCAGACCACAACCCCATACCCCTGACCACACCCCATACCCCTGACCACACCCCATACCCCATAAAACCCCTTACCCACACCCCATACCCCTTACCACATCCCCATACCCCTTACCACAAAACCCCAAATACCCCTTACCACAACCCCATAACCCCTGACCCAACCCTATAAAACCCCTTACCACACCCAACACCCCATACCCCCTGACCCACCCCATAACCCACACAGCCCACCACCCACAACACACACACCTGGCCATACCCACTGACAACACCCACAGACCACACCCCATACCCTGGGCAACACCCTTACTGTCTTCCAAGACCACACCCCCATACCACACCCCAAATCACTCTTTTTCCGAGCCAACCAGTTCACAGCACTGTGTGGACGTACAGATCTCCAGATATTTTGTTTCACAAGTGTCAATGAAAAATGTCCAATGAAAATAGGTAAAAATATGCTAATTAATTATGCAAATTAGGTAACTTAGAATGCATATTACTGATGTAAATCTAATCATTCGAGAAATCTGTAGCACCCCGCACCCTTCCCACCACCAAGTTTCAGCCCTGTGTTACGTATGATTCCAGATTTTGTCCAAAGAAATGCTTCACGCCGACGACGCCGACGCCACCGGATCATGCTGCCATAAGTCTTTCCTATCGGACCGACCTAAAAATGATTCTATGGCATCAAATAAACTGATAAGCAATGCAGTAAGCACACACCTATGTTGTAATCAATTTTGAATGAGCGGATGTTGAAAATTCATTTCATGTACACATCCCTGACATTTAGCCAAAATGTCACGTCCATAGACATAAATTTGGAAATTTCTATCTTATAAGAAAGGTGCTTTCTTTTTATATTTATTCAAAGTTAAATAAATTGTACCAAGATAGTAAAATATATACTAAACAGGAATAATGAAACTTGAGATTGATTGCAACTTCATAGAGTTTTTTGTTATAATTGCTTTCCAAAAAACTGCTTGGTTCCATTTCGGAACGATCCATGACAACCTACTTCGGTAGATCTTTTCTTGTTAACTAGAGCTTTCTAGATGTTTTGATTTTCTTGTTAAACATTTAATTTAAACTATCCAGTCACAGAAATAAAAATGAAATTCCTTAGCTTCAGTATGTTTGGAATACTTTAATACAGAGAGGGGGTGGGTGGGAAATGTAACGTCCATGACAGTGGAATTGCCCAAATATTAACATATACTCTAGTAAATAACCCCACAATGTAAAGTAAAAATAACTCCCATGTTCATGTTCTACTAAAAATAATCCACATGTCACTCATGAAGATACACACCCAGCACAACACCGTGGCCACACACACACACACCGTGGCACACACACACACGCAAAAAACAAAACACACACACACGAATACACCAGATTCTGAAATTTGTGCTGACAGTGTTCCTTTAAAGGTGCAATCCAGAGATTTCACATGATAGTTGTCCCTAAGAAAATGTGAAAAACCTAATTTTTGCACTCATGTAAAGTTTTTCTATCAGAAATGTCCCCCCATTTGAAAGATTAAGCTGAAAAATCTTCTTGGTACAAAAATGTGCCTTTTCAAGTTTTCGTATCGGAAGCAAATAACAAATCAGCCTATGTTCTATATGGAAATTTAAAAGGAATGAATCACATTTTGTTTTCACTTCAGGCATTTCTGTAACCAAAGACAGTAAGAAATCTATTTGGGTCTATTCTATATGAAATCACTACATATGACACATATATGGGTGCCCCAAAATCTCTCGTTGCAGGCAACCTTTAATTTTCACCTACCTGCAGGGCACTCCTCCATTAGAATACACAGTAGAAAATGCCGATTTGGGGTTCTTGGCTTCCTTGAACTGCAGGGAAATTGAAAAGAAATATTGGAGTTATTAGATAAGAGAGTTTTTGCCAAGAATCTGCTTCATCTACTTAGTCCTTTTTTGTGTTGTTGACAAGATAAGATTAACACTATTTTCTTAAGATTAACCCTGATGGGGTGTTTGTAAATCTGGTGGTGGAGGGGGGTTGAAAATACAGGGGGATCAAACAAAATCTTAGGATCTAAAAAGTGGGGATAAAATGTTTCCAGACATTGGGGTCAACAAATTTATGGGTATTTTCTGCTCCATTCAAAACATAATTTTGTCCTTAGCAAAGTATGCCTATCGTTTTTTGCTAAATGCTTGCAATTTTAAATTGAGGTATCAACTTTCACTATAAAAATTCTTTTTTTCCAAAAGTTGATTTTGAATGCGTCCATAACGCTTCAATCAAACAAAATCTTATCTTAAGATTTTACTTTTGAGAATACAAATCAATATATCTAAGCATTATTATTTATTATGAAGTACATTGGAATTTAAATATTGTTTCTATCATCCTTTACCAAAGCAAATCATCTATTACAGTAATCTTGTCATGGCTTTTGCATTTTTTTGTTGGCAGGAGGGAGACCCACTCCACACCCACCACCCCATACCCATTCCACAGCCAACAGCAAACACTCTTTTTATTCAAGATATAGTAGTAAAAAACCAAAGTTTAAATCCAGTGTGTGTCCCCCACTAACGGGGTGGCCGGATACATCTCACAGCACGACTGTTGTGTGAGGATTTATTGAAGCAAAAGATAATTGTCCGGATGCCCTTCCTGACGTCAATGTGCTGGATGGCCGCCATTAGCTCTCCAGAGCAGACGCCCTTGTAGGTAGATCTTCTTTTTAGTTCTTCTCCTAGGGTAACCAGCTACCTTCATCATTGGATTCCGTTAGAACCTGATGGGGTGAGTGTTTAGCCGCCGACAAACCCGGCCCTGGAAGGGTGATTACTGTACCAGGATACAAGTATTCAGGCACTCAAGAAAACCTGGCCTGAACCTGACCCTGACCTGACCATTCCTGACCTGACCTGAACCTTTTATTCAAGATCACTTTGCTAATACTTTGCCAACTTTCACACTTAGCTACATAGCTACTAGTAGCCCTAATACGGAGGCCATATTTTGTGAGCACCTACATATAACCACTCTTGACCTCAAACAAACCTCCCATTTCAAGTGTAAAGTCCTGGTAGCTTGGTACTACTCCAAGTAATTACCCCAAATTACACCAGTGCATTTTGCTTTCAAAATGTGGTACCCAGGTCCCGATTAGATTTTCTGTCCTTACTGACGTCTGCACTTGGGAACAACTGGGGAAAAAATCGTCCTGCGCTCTGGCTAAGTAGAGGCTTGTATTACTCCATGCAAACATGTGTGAAAAAATTTGGACTGTCAAACTTTAATATGGCAAGTAATTATTGGCCTCTTTTGTTATTTTAAGAGAACAGAAAAAATGAGGTGAACAAAATCTCTCTAATACCCACATTCATTTGGAAATTTTGGTAAATGGCAAGCAATGCGACACCTGACGGGGGGTGGGGTGATCTTCATAGAGCAGGGTTTCTTTAAAGGGCGGCCAGCGGGCCAAATCCGCCCACACACCATTGATTTTTTAAACCCCCGAACTTGCTCTAAAATATAAGGAACATAATAAGAATTTCAGGTGTATTTTGGCCATCAAGTAGGGACTTCCAACATATGTTCAGCATTCTCTGGCACTTCAGCTGATTCCATTGAGAGCCTCCCTGTCATAGAGGCTACCCTTGGGACTAGTAGTTGTATTGAAACAAAGTTCTGCTATACTAGGTGGTCAACCCGGCTTTTTGCAATTACATTTACCTGGTTTACCTTACCGCCTGTGTTTTGCCACGCTCTGCATGACCTTACATGACCTTTACCTCAATTGTTCTGTGCTCATGTCAGTAGTCCTTTTGACCAAATCTGGTGGTCATAGGGCATTTCAATGCAAATTGACCACTCTACATAGACCTTTGAACCTTTTGGGTCCACTCTGAAACCATTGCAACAAAGGCTAGACTGCCGCCCCTGACCCTTCTGGTGCCAAATATCTGCCCGAATATGGTCAAGCATAACAAAACGCATAGCCGACAGACAGCAGATCTCGATGGATGGATGGATTGATGGACGGATGGACGGATGGAAGGACCGGATGGATGAATTCAAAGTTCCTATGTGAAGCAAGGCATACTGGTGTTCCCTACCTGCATGCCAAATATCAGCTCCATAGGTCAAGGGGCAACGAAATGCAGAGCCGGACAGATTGCCTATGTGTGACCTTTGACCTCAGATTTGTATTGTGCTAAGGTCAGTGGTCCTTTTTTGACACAAATATGTTTGGTGAATCATGACATTTCTATTCAAATTGACCCCTAAATGACCTTTGACCCTTCTGGGTCACTCTGAAACACAACCCTGCAAACAAAGGCTAGACTGCCCTCCCCTACCGTTCATGCCACTATCTGCCCGATATGTCCAAGTATACAAACCCATAGCCGGACAGACAGACGACAGACAATCTCACATTGGATGGATTGATGGACGGACGGACGGACGGACAGATGGACGGACGATGGATGGAATTCGAAGTTCCCTATGTGAAGCAAGGCCATACAATGAGTGCAACCCTACACCTTAGGGAATTCACCATCCAGTGGATAAACATCTAATAAGTCCCCACCAGCGTGAGGCAGCCAGCATTCGCCGACTCCTTCATCTGCAGAGATTTCACTTGTAGAAGTATAGCATGGGACTCCAGCATTGATAAGAATGGAAAAGTTGGCTCTTGATAGATTGAAGTCTCAAGCCACTACCAATGCTGGTTGATAGTAAGGATCCACCTCTTTCTACTCAAGCAAGCCATGGGACATACCATCACAACCTGTCACAGTCCCATCACATCACCCTCCCCCTGCTCTAGAAATGGTCCTCCCTAGATTCCCTAGATCAGGCCTAATTGCCCTATATGGTCACCAGTGACTCAAGTGTACGATCTCCATTCTAACAGAAAGAGAATTGGAATTTCAGATAAGCCAACTGCCTCAAGTTCAAGTAACTCACCATGAACACTGTCACCAAGCTGCCTGAACCCGGCTTCATCCAACATCCAGTGGATGTGATTCTGACTTCCCCACCCTGCTCTATACTACATACATCCAGCAGCCTAAACTTCCATTCCAGGGCAAAGGAATCCTATGCCCTATTGGGACAAGGACATGGCTTTGAAACAGTGTGGATTGGGAAGCTCCTTTCCCAGGAATTTTGGGGCCGTTTGGAAGGGAAACTTGGGCCACTTGGGAGGGAATTTTACACATAAGATATGGTGGGAAATCTATTAAGAAATGCGACTATCTCCGGAAATTTACATTTTTTCAAGCCCTTGAAGGAATGCGACTATTTACATGTAACAATGTATTGTGATCATGGCTCGAAAAAGTGGGAATTCGGGAAGCTCCTCCCCAGGACAGTTGGCCATTTGGAGGAAACTTGGCCATTTGGAGGGAAGATATAGTGGAAATCTCTGGCGAGAAATGCGACTATCTTCCCGAAATTTACATTTTTTTTCAAACCCCTGAAATTTTGTGATGCCAACCTGCGATCATATGAGAGAATAGAAAAAGGTAACCAGCTACTGGATCTGCTTGGTGTACCAGAGACCTTAATGTAAATGTCTCAGACATACCAGAAGGGAGGAGGAGATCCATTAGGCAAAAAAAACTTGTTTTGATCATGCATTAAATCAATTACAATCATCAATAAATAAATAAACTAACACTATATTTTTTTTATTGATTTTCAAAAATCTTATTTTTCAAGTCGTTTGTACCCTGATTTTTAAAAACCGATTTTCTTAATATTTTTTTTGTTTTTTTTTTGTTGTTTTCCCCTGGTGTAACTTTGGCACTTCTCTTTAGATTTTCAATAATAAGAGTCAAAAGTATCAATAATTTCATTACATGACTATGTGTGATGGGGGGGAAAAATTTGATGTAGTAAATTCATTATTAAAAAAAAAAATCCACCCGCCCTACCCTATTTTGCAATGGCCCCCGTTACTCCATACAACAATTTTTTTTTGGCCTTATCAACTTTACCTACTCAAGGCCTGGAACGCCATCAACAAGTTCACCGGCCATAGCTGTCTAGCTAAGCAGTGTCCTGTCTCTGCAATTCCTCGCTTCAGTACCTTGTCAACAAGAAAAGTGGCAAGACCACACTCCCACATACCGAGAGCCCATGCTTGTGCTGTAGTAAGAGATTAAACAGCTTCTACAAACCCTCCACCTAACCCCCTCCACCAGCCACGCCCCCTGTCAACATTCACCCTAGACGAGATCAATGAAGCAATTAAAGTTCTCAAGAATTGGAAAGCTCCTGCATGACAATCCCTACAGATTCTTGAAGAAATGAACACCTGAAGCTGCTGTGATGGTTCCAACTCTTCCTCTCTACTTGCTTGGATCATCAAACTATTCCCTCAAGATGGAAGACTTCAAAGGTCATCTCCCTTTGCCATCCTATGCCCAGAAACCAGCAAATGAGCCCACGAGTTACTACCTATCTCGATGCCAAGGGTTAAAATACTTTTGGGGCGACAGGGGCTACTTGAGAGCAAATTTGCCAAAAAGTAGCCCTCGTAGTACATTTTTACCATCTAGTCAAAAATTTCTCAGGGGAGCTATTGTTGTGAAAACTGAGGGGTATTGCCTTTAGCCCTGGTATATTTTGACCCCTGCTCGATGGCTATCTCAAATCTATAAGCTTCTTTAGATACTTGACTTGGTAGGATCAATGAAATATGGTCAAGGCCAAATCTACCCCGCACCCAATCTGATTTCGAAGAGGTAATCCCAACGGATCAGATGCAATCTTGCTTAATAAATTGGATACAAGCCTTCCAGAAGAAGCAGAAGTTTGGAGCAATTCCTTCATAGAACTTTGCTGCGTATGATAAAGTCTGGTATCGAGGTCTCTAACCAAGCTCCTCAAATCTACCCTGATGTCCAACTGTCACGTTTGATAAGCTGCTCATCCAAGACATATCTTTCATCGGCACCCAGTCTTTTCAACATTACATCTCAATGCCAAAGGAGATTGTCCACCGTACTCACTTATACGCAGACAGATACTGCCTGGAAAGCTGCTGATTCCTTTGAGGTTTAGAAACCGTGTTGCAGAAAACCTGGAGCCATCTTCCAAAAACGAGGCACTTGAAATACAGCAAACCCGAGACCGTCATCTCTATTTTTTCACCTTGCAATTGCTGTGCGCAGGGTTTAGAATTTCGGCGAGAATCCAATTTCTCCAAGACGGATTTGCGGCATGTTGATTCCGAACTTAGAACTAAACACGTGCGAATAGATGAATTCCAACACAATTGTTTGGGGAATCAAGAACTGATCTTGCACACAGTGACAAAATTCTACCCCTGTGCAAAAGAGAACTTCAACTCACTCTGATGAGATCACATGACCCAACACCACAGTACCTTGGCGTCATAATGGACGGCAGCCTTACTTTCAATCATACAACAAGGCCAATCCCGCCAAATGGTGTCTCATGGTCCACTCACTTCAGCAGGCTCGCAGACTTGATGGGGGTTCAATCTTTTGACACTTTCTTTACAATACCTCGGTAATATTGTGTATTTCCAAACTTAGTTTTTCTTTACCGTACTGTAGCATAGGCTGCGGTCACAAAACCTACCGCAGCTACACGTCCCCATTTCCCCTATTCCCCTATATTTGAAGCATTTGACCATCAAGCTGGATTCTATAGATACCTGAGACTACCCTGTCAGAATATTCATCCCAATCAGATTTTTTACCCTCTTCATGTCCCAAAAATCCAACGAATAAATTTGCCTCTCAGTGCCCTAAATTCGCCTCTTGCAGTGCACACAATTATAATTAAGTCTCTTCACACATATTGTAACCGTACTTGTACCACATACGCACATCCGAGCACATAACATTCTACGATACACACTAGTTCAGTCGACGGAAAGTTCAGTGTCATACTGTTATGGTCATGTGTCATGAACTCGCCCCCTTTTGCGTTTATCATCCTTATTATTTTCATGTCTGACCCACTGGTTCAACCAGATATTTCACTTAACTATTCACTGAAATGTCACAAGTATATTTGGAAAGCCAAATCTGTAAGGAATTAAATAATGTGCAACTGCATCTCATTATTGGTTGACCTTGAAATAATACAGGGTGAAAACATTTATTTTTTGATCAAAATGACTATAACTTCTGCAATGCAAGTTTTTCAGGTGTCATTAGAAATCTTTATACTCACATAATTTGGTGCAAGACAGATGTGCTAACAAGAGTGTGGGTAATTGAAAATAAAATCAAACAACAGCATGAACCAAAAAACATATAGCACCACCCTTGTTGGGAGGCGCGTCAAAACGTGTGGACATTATACAGGGAAGACTTTTTTACCAGACAAGGAGATAGACATAATTTGCTACTTGTGCTGTAAAATAAACTGTAAAATAGTGAGAAATTTAAACTCAAAAACTTTCAAAGTTTTTTTTCAATTAGAAGTTCGCTCACCTCCGGCTTGCCCTTGTTGGCGTAGATTCCGAGGTGAGCAGTGAGCAACTCTTTCTCAATCTAGACATCAAGACGATGAGACAGACGGGAGTCTGAGAGTGACAAAACTAGTCCTGTGTCATGACTAATAGTCTTAAACTTTTTTATGGCTGCTTTTTATCATGGACTATCTAGTCATGATGAGTTGTGTGTAGTGAAAGTTCCATTTAAGACGCTTCTGCTCTACTTTACCAGCTGCAAAATGTTTTAAATATCATTATTTGCAACTTATATTGTAGGCTTCTTGAGAGTCTTCTGCATCATGGGATACCATTTTTTCCAGATTTAAATTCCACATTATTAAATGTTTCCAGTGAAACTTACCCTTGTTGTGTCTACTTGGTGTCACCCCAAAAGAATTGAATGTAACATATTGCTAACTTTGTCAGAGAGGCTGTCTAATTCACACATAAGAATCATTAATTGACACATTGTATAATATTCCAACAATTTTATTAGAAGTCTTCTTTGACTTTTGAAAAAAAAAAAATGATTTTTTACAATATATCACTATGCTATAATGAGATCTCATGCTGGTACTATACAACAATTGCAAATTTGTTTCTGATTTTGTAAGTTTTTTAATGACCTGCTTCGCTCCACTTCATGTATTCTTTCAGATATAAATTCAAATATTCCAAGATTTTATATCAGAAGGAGCTATTACAATTTTTTCTGATACAGTTTAACAAACCATGTTGTGCTTGAACGTACCTTTGAGTTGAAGATCGGTTTAATCTAATTAAATACCTTTACTTTGCTGGTTTTAACTAGTTTGAGGATAGAACTTGCTTTAATTCTGTTCTAGAGTTCAGTGTTATTCTATAGAGTTCTCCATCTTGATTTCCAAATAGAGTTTGTAGAGTACGGCAGTGCACGATTCCCAACCAAACCTTTAGGATTCCATCCACAAAATCAACTCTGATCCATCAAGTTTTTCATCCCACAAAAGAAAGGTGCCTGTTTAGACAAAATATGGAAAATCCACCGAAAGGGTTTTTGTCCATTACAATGCTCAAGAATTATATATTTAATTAACAGAACATTCTAACATAAAGTGAAAGCAATCTATTAAGTTGACTTTCCTTGCCAAAACCACAAAACAAGTCAAAAATATTCTTGTATCATTCCTATCATGGAGATTAAAATTTATCTGACATTTGTGTGAAATTAAACCTGATTATAACACATTTCAGCATACCTCATTAAAAACAACATTTTACAGTTTTCTGAATTTCTTTCAAATATGTACTTTTTACAAGAAATTCACACTGTTGTGAATCATAACCTTTGCCACCCAAAGACACCTTTGCAATTCAATACTGAAATAGCTTTAAGTTTATTGGAATCTACAGATAACTTTCTAGCACATAGCAATATAATTATTTTACTTACAATGTGCCGAAAATGGTAGTACTCAAGCATTCAAAAGCGAGTCCCCATGCAGCTGACTATCGGTCGGATGCCCTCATCCACACAAGTCCGTAGCTGACTAATTAAAGTCTCAAAACAGGAGACCTATCCTCATAGTAAAGTTCACCATCACAGTTAATTCTGCCAGAATTTTACTTAATTCATAAACTGGCACCAAATAAAGGTAGGCATGCATATAAAACCAATTCCCTAAGGTTTATCTTGTGTGTGACTACACTATCTAATATAATAGACCATATTTTGGTCTTCTCGCTGCCAATGCTAATGTGAAGAATCGTAAACGCCATTTCTAAGATCAATAACCAATTCATGTTGGTTCCCGGCTTCCTATGACTTCCGTGTGTTTTTTATTAAACCACCGATTGATCGATTGACTAGGTAGTCGTTGCAAAATGCCTGCGTGAATTTGATTTAATGGATATATACCACACAGCGCATTGACTCGAGCCTAGGTTTAGTCTTTCCGACAGGCTGCATATCAAACACGTCAATTGACGAAGTTTACTACCCTTACAACCTGTAGTAAAGGCTAGACTAGGTTGAAATGGGAATTTCTACCGTGCACTGGGTAACGCGTTATATTTAGCACGTTTCAAAATAAATGATATTGGAAATACAGTAGTTTCCCCAGAGACACATGGTGGCTTTTCGTGCTTTCCTTTGTTTGCCTGTACATGTTTGTAGTGGCAAAAATTGTGTTCAAGAAAACTGTGTTATGCAAAACATTTCTAAAGAAGTGCTTTTATCAAATGCATCATGTGTACCAAAGTTTATTTTAAATGAGCCTGTTCATAAGTATTGGGTTTTGTACCTCAAAACAAAGCATACGGCAGTTAACTTTGCATCAATAATTAAATCTGTAAATAATGAATAATGAAACATTCCCCACTCAGTCCTGAAAAAATGAAACGGAAACTGGGAAGCAACTTTTCATTAGCTAAGTTACAATTATTGGAACTATGACAACAGTGCTGGGAATGATTGTAAATGCTCAGACTATCTACCTAGACATGCAGACAGTAGGCACGATTCGGCATGCAGTATAAGGCATCTGGCCTTCACATTTTATCCAGTGTGTCTTTTACATAGGCCGCTGCATTGAACAGGGCGGCTATAGTAAAAATGAAAATGATAAAAATCCAATAAAAATGATAAGGACCACACAAAAGTCGCCACCACTGTGAAGAAGGCAAGATGAATCGTGCCTAGAGACAGAATGAGACCGACTGAGTCTTGAGAGTGACAAAACGGCTGGGATGATTTGATAAATTAAATGCTCACATGCAAGACAATGCCTGAATTAGTCCTGCTGAGCGTGACTCCTCCATATGTACAATTTCTCCTAATGCCATTACTTAATCAACAAAAATAGCCAAAATAGTGTGTAACTGAATATGAAAATTTTTGTCTCACATGCCTCACTTAATTTGTTCCATGCTTCAATGCAAATTAATATTAAACCTGAATTCCACCTTGAAGTATTCCTTAGAGTGTTATCAACAACGATAGTACGTAAATATCTTCATCACTCTTTTTTGAGTGAAATTTAATGAAATTCCAATACTTGTAAGATTCTGACCGGTGACTAAGTCCCGATTTTGTAATTGCTAGTTTAAGCCATTCACGCATTTAAAATTGGATATACTGGTGCTAAGTATAAAGTGTTTTGTTAACCGCCACCGTTGAAAAAGCTTTTGAATAGGAATCAGGTAAGATGGAGGTGACATTTGTCAGTGTAGGCAATTTGAAGCTACCAAAATGTCATCGCTTATGCACATAATGTTTTGGGACTTCACAATAGACTGTTAAAGGCACGCTGTTAAAGAAACGTCATGGCCGTCCCCAATTATTGGGACTAATGCTGAGATGAGACAGAGTCTAGACAGACTGAAATTCTGAGACTGAGAGTGACCAAACACATGCTGGGATGATTGATAAATCCTCATGACTTGTCTACAAATACCGTACTCACCGGATCCATTGTTTTTGGGTTCAGCCCGGTCTTATGGTCTGCTACGGGGCGTCAATCCTTCACTACCTTACCCAAGCCGGATTCCGCTGATTTCGAGCCCCGCATTTGCCCGTAATGTTTGCTGGGCTTGATCCCTTTTGAGTTTGCACAGTACGACTACCGAGCTGGTGGACCGCCAAATGAAGTCATGTTACATGTGTTTTTTAAGTAAGTATGATTTGATATCGTCGAAGATTGCTTACACACGCTACCCATATGATTTTTGTGACAGCAATTGGGGACAACTGTTGCCCCTGGTGTAGGAATTTTAACAACCTTTTGCAGATTTCTGGCATTGCCGCCTGTAAAATAATGATCGCACAACCTGTCATTAGCAGTTTACTGTTACCTTCCGGGTTACGAGGTCACCTGCCCAGCTGGCGTCCGTTGCTAAGAGCTGTCAGTGTTGCTGTATTGAATGATTCGTTGTACAATATGAAATAATTGTCCGCATTGTATATGCTCTTGGTCGCCAATGCCAAAAGGCATTTAATTGTGCTGATGCAAGTTTTATGGCCCTTTGGCTTTTCTTTTATTCTAATGAGAAAGATTTTTTCTTTTTTCATGGTATAGACACTGAAAAGGGATTGTGCAACGAGAGATTTATGTCCCGAAAAATGTGAAAATCTGATTTTTGGCAATGATGTCAGAACTGATGTCTCCCATCTAAAGTATTAGTGAGAATTATTTCGTGGTAACAAAAATGAGAAATGTCTGATTTCCTATGGAGCAAATATGAACTTCCGCTGTTCAGGGGGTAGGCCAGAGTAGCGGCGGCAGTATGGGTAATGCCGAACACCATTCGATTGAAGACAATAAGTCCATGCAGAGCAAGGTTTGGTAAAAATAACCATAGGCCTATCAATAAAAAGTGTAAGCAAAACTCTAACTCCACGCATGTTTTTCATAACTTAAACCTGATAGAAAAGAAGTTATATAAAAAAAAATGGCGTCGTTTGATGGGATTACCCCACACTTCCTCACGGCTAATCCCCAGAGGGTGTTTTGAGTTAAACCCACAATGCACCAGTTTTGGGAAATTCCCCCTCAATAGGGTCATGTGATCCCATAAAATCCTATTCTTAATACATAAAAACCTGGACTTTAACTCTCATTTTAGCCAACAAAGCGTTAGTGCTTAAGGGAATTTTTTAGCCTGATTATGAAATATCTTGTGGTTCTTAAACATTTGGAACACTTTTTATCCTAAGTACTGACATGTGTTTAGTACAGTACAGTAGGCCTATAGGAACATTGCAATGCATTCTGGGATTGATTCAAAACACCCTCTGGCTAATCCCCAATGTGGTTTTTCAATGGCAGCCCCTTTTGGGACAAAATAGCATTTTTTTTGTTTCTTGCAACATAAAGTTATGATAATAATGTAGGCCTATATTGAAAATCAAATAAACCACTACATTATGAGAGAAAATGTTGATGCCTTGAAATCTCCCTTTGCACCTTGAAGGCCAAGATCATCGTGTTTGCTTGCTGACATGTTTTGCCGAGTTTTCCATTGGGGAGGGGGGGGGGGGTCCGATCAAACAAACGAACAAAACAAAATACAAAATAAACAAACAAAAGGAAGAAACAAAACAAACACAATACCCATCCCTTCCGAAGAAAGATGGACCCGATCCCCAGCTCAAAGTAAAAAACACTCATATTGGAGTGGTTTAGCATTGACTCTTTTTGAGAGTGAAAAGTTCACTCGTTTAAGATAGTCCATGTAGAAGGCCCTCGTTCCCTCCCCCCTGTATTCGTTCCCCTGTGACCTATCCACTGAGCGCCTCGCGCTTCGCGCGCGGTGGCTAGGTCACGGGGGGGGGGGGAACACAGGGGGACGAGGGTCCTTCTAGATGGACTAGTTTAGAGAGTAAAACTTAGTGATATGTCGGATTCCAAAAGCTTATTTGTCCAATAAACCTTAAAAACGTTATAGAGCAATTTGTATCTTAATTCAGCAAATAAGGCCGAAAATATGCTATAAGAGATTTGTAGTGGAGAAGATAATTAACTACAGCTGTTTTTCATCTATAGGCCTATACTATATGCAACTATACTAAACAATATAATGTTTGTACTTGTTCTTGTTTGTTTTAACCAGACTGACATTCTAATTAGCTTTATACATAATGGCACATGGTGAGATTTTTTTAGGACAAATTTCTCTAAATGTGCACTTGATTGGTTGAAGAACACCTGGCCTATACCCAGAACTTTTTAAAGGTTTATTGTACGAGAAAAGTATAAAAAAGAAAATCAAAAAACTTAAGTTTTGAACTTGCCGACTTTCCTATTCAGCATATATAGGAAGCACGTACATATTTAGAAAGCATGCACGAATTTCCTGTCGTGCACGACAGAAAATTCTAAATTATGTTGGTATTATTATATTTATTAGTTCGCAATTTTTCTTGAATAAAAAAAGCCTTGATTTACACGATTTTTGTTGGCTATTTTGTAAATTTTGTAAACGAACGAACCTGAAGGTATTTATGACGTCAATGTGAGCCTTATAATGTTTGCACTTTTTCTGATGTATTTTAACAGAGGACACATATAGCTACACTGCCAACTACCAAAAATAATAATATTTGTCACTCAATGAAATTCAGAGTTGGTGTGGGTGGACCCCTTAGTGATCTTTGCCGTTGTTATTAGAATGACTCTGACCCCTTTTGGAACATCGAACGACCCCTCCCCCTCCTCGTGGTGTCCTACCCGCGATATACACTTTTCTTTCTTTAGTATAGAAATGATTATCGCCAACATACCTGAATTCAAAATTTTAATTTAGATTACTATACAATTTGTTTTATCTATCTATCTATCTTCCAATCATCACTCAGTATAGTAGTAAGAGTATTGTCGTACTTGGTGCCGGTGCAAAAGGTGCTTGGTCACAGGAACAAATATCAACAAAATGTGCAGAAACAAAAGACTGGCGCAAGTAAAAAAAAGGTCCATGTGGCTGGCTAGCGGAGTGTGAGTGGCTTCAGGCGGCTCCGGAAGATCTCCAGTGACTGAGCTGAGACCACTGAGGCTGGTAGGGTGTTCCAGATGCAGGTGACACTTGGAAAGAAGCAGTGGCGGATTTAAGGAAAAGGGCCCTGTCAGCAGTTTAAGGTGGGGCCCCTTTAGCGTCAAGAAGCAACGCAATATCGCACTTTAGTGCGACTATAAGGTGTGTCCGAGGGGGGCCCTGAGAGCAATATTTTAGGGGGGCCCTGTCAGCAGCTGCTGACACTGCTGACTCTTAAATCCGCCACTGGAAAGAAGCTGTACTGGTAAGAGAGAATTCGACAGTGGTGTTAATTGTTGCAGTTGTTGGTGGTGGCCCCTAGTTTGGTCTGAAGAAGGATATATATATGGTGGAGCAGCAGGTATAGCAACAAGACAATTCATTATTCTATACAGCATTTATGACCTTGCTGTGGGCGCGGCGCTCATAAAGAGTCGGCACATGACAAGTTGGTAACATCTGGGTGGCCACTTTTCTTCTGTTGTAATCATTCATCACAAATCTTGCGGTACGTCGTTGCACCTGGGAAATCAGGTCCTTGGTGTGTGGATCCCACACTGATGACGAATATTCAAGGGTGGGTCGAACATATGTCTTATAGGATTTTTGCCGGGCATTTCCTCAGATTTCGGCGAAGAAGCCTATAGGTGGTGTTGCTTTTCTTACAGATGTTTTGGACGTGGGGTTTCCAGCTGAGATGGATAGTGACGCCTAGGTACTTTGCCTCATCTACAGTGCGAAGAGCAGTCCCATGAATAGAATAAATGGTTTCTCCAAGGATGTTGTTGCGCTCGTTTGAGAGTCTTTTGAGATTCTAAGCACTTCACATTTATCTGCGTTGAAAGCCATTAACCACTTTTCCCACCTCTGAAGATTGGCCAAGTCCTTTTCCAGGATAGTGATGTCATCATGGGATTGGATCGGTATGTACAAAAGAGCGTCATCAGCAAAGAGACGAATATTAGATACTCAGGCAGATCGTTGATGAAGACCAAAAACAATAGGGGCCCGAGGACAGTGTCTTGGGGACCTGGGGTACCCCTGATGTCACACTGGCAACACTGCTCTTTTCCACTTCTAAGATAACTTGTTGTGTACGGTCCGATAAAAAGTCTTGTATCCAAGAAAGTAGTTTACCTCTGATACCATAGTGGTTGAGTTTCAAAAGAAGACGTTTGTGGGGCACTCGATCAAAGGCCTTCGAGAAGTCCAAAAGGATTGCATCGATCTGCTGCTTATCCCGAAGTCCTTTGGCTAGGTCGTGTACCGTGATCAAGAGCTGCTACTCGCAGGAACGCTTCTTTCTGAAAAAAAAAAAAAAAAAAAAAATGTAAAATTACTGTCAAATTTCCGTTAATTGACAGAAATTTCTGTAAATTTACCCTAAAAATGACTGGAAATACTGCTGCCAGAAATTTCCGTAAATTTACGGAAACTTTTTTAACAGTGTGCGAAGAGCAGTCCCATGAATAGAATAAGTGGTTTCTCCAAGGATGTTGATGCGCTCGTTTGAGAGTCTTTTGAGATTCTAAGCACTTCACATTTATCTGCGTTGAAAGCCATTAACCACTTTTCCCACCTCTGAAGATTGGCCAAGTCCTTTTCCAGGGTAGTGATGTCATCATGGGATTGGATCGGTATGTACAAAAGAGCGTCATCAGCAAAGAGACGAATATTAGATGAAACATACTCAAGCAGATCGTTGATGAAGACCAAAAACAATAGGGGCCCGAGGACAGTGTCTTGGGGACCTGGGGTACCCCTGATGTCACACTGGCAACACTGCTCTTTTCCACTTCTAAGATAACTTGTTGTGTACGGTCCGATAAAAAGTCTTGCATCCAAGAAAGTAGTTTACCTCTGATCCCATAGTGGTTGAGTTTCAAAAGAAGACGTTTGTGGGTCACTCGATCAAAGGCCTTCGAGAAGTCCAAAAGGATTGCATCGATCTGCTGCTTATCCCGAAGTCCTTTGGCTAGGTCGTGTACCGTGATCAAGAGCTGCTACTCGCAGGAACGCTTCTTTCTGAATCCAAATTGGCAATCAGTTAACAGGTTGTGGGTATCAAGATGTTGAATGATCTTGCTGTGGATAATATGCTCGGCAGTTTTACAGATGATGGAAGTGAGTGAAATTGGGCGGTAGTTCTCTGGTCTATGTTTGTCTACACCTTTTTTGAAGATAGGGGTCACATCTGCTGATTTCCAATCATGTGGAATTTTCCATGGTGAAGAGTAGCATTGAAGAGAAGACAAAGTACTGGGGCCAGTTCTTTAAGAAGATAGGCTGGCAGGCTGTGTGGGGTTTGATGTTAGCAAGCAGTTTTTTAACCCCATCACTGTCAATAGAGAAGGGTGGAACTGAGGGATGTGGGCTATTGCCAAGATCTGGTAAGTCAGATGCGTCGTCTTTAGTAAAGTCGGAGACGAACTGATCGCTTAACATGTTTGACTTAGTTGTACTGTCACTTTGCAGAATGCCATCTTTCATCAAGGGCGCAACGCCTGAGTTTTCACATCTTTTGTTCTTTATATAAGACTAGAATCTTTTGGGGTTATAACCTGCATCTTCACCATCACATAGCATGTCACTGATGTGTGGTAAGCTGATCTGCAGTCTGTTTGCATTAATTTTTTTAGGTTCTTGTAACAATTCCAATCACTTGGTTTCTTGGATCTTTTAGCTTTCTTGTAAGCTCTCTTTTTTCTTCTGGATAAGGCTTTGAGATAATGGTTAATCCATGGTTGACTAAATCTAGTAGAAGATAGCTTGGAGGGAACCAACGTGTCCAAAACATATAAGTTCAAGTTGGTAGTGATCTGGTTCTAAAGATCATTGACATTGGTGTCAACAGTCAGTGGCGTAACAGGGGGGGGGGCAGGGGGACAGGTTGCCCCCTGACGACTTTGGCCGGGAAAAAATTCAAAAATCATGCTAAATCAGCCGTTTTTTAGCCCTCTGACCGGGAAAATTGGCCTTTTGACCCCCTGGGAGGGAAAATTTCCCAAGACTGGGAAATTTGCCCCCTCAGAGCGGGCAGGCCCGATACGCCACTGTCAACAGTGTTGGAAGAGATGAAGTTGCTGCCAAAAGTGTTGATTATTGCCTTGATGCTGCTCATATCTGCCTTCTTCCACAAGAATTGTTTTTTTCGTCGGATTGGTTTTTGCCTTTTAGCACGGATGTCAGATAGAGTTAAAACCATCTCATGATCACTCACCCCAGGCATAGGCATACATTTGCTGACAAGAGCTGGTCTAAGAAACAGATCTAAAGTCTTCTCACCTCTGGTTGCATGGAAAGTCAACAACCTGCATTATAGCCCCATGTCACTAAATGTAGATATGAAGCAGTTATTGATGGCGACACTGTACTGGTGACCAACAATAGCCAGTGACTCCCAACTGATATCCGGAAGATTGAAATCCTCGCTGAGCCAGACTACTGCTGAGAGGTCATCAGAAAAATCACGATGGATTGACTGGCATGTTTGTGCATAGGCAAGATCATTTTTGGAGGCCGATAAGCAGACATTATGATGAGAGGTTGCTGTTTGTAGAGCTGAATCTTGGTAACTACAAGTTCACAATCATCGTTGACCTTAATTTCACCATCAATATGGTCATGTTTAGTGGCAATCAACACACCTCCATAGCCATCAGCACGGTCTTTCCTAATGGGTTGGTATAGCCAGGAGGCATCACTTCAGAGTTAAGAACAAATGGTTTCAGCCAGGTTTCATTGGCTAAGATCACGTCCGGTTGGCAACTTTCAACCGCTTCCCAAAAGGCCTCTTTCTTAGCATTAATGCTTTGAAGATTGACAGACAGAGCCTTTAAAGGCCTAGGATCCTTTTTCTTCTTTTGGTTTTGTTGATGGGGGAGGATTGCTGAAGAGGAGAATCAGTATTAGTGTCAGGGTCGATTGATAGGCGACTATGATTTGAAGAGTGATGTCTAGCTTTGGATGTCAAACTTGAGTTGCTGGCGCTCGACAAGTAAGATGATGAATTATCAATGTCTGATAAAACCTGAAATTTATTTTCAGATTCAGTCAAATAAGAGTTTAAAAGGGATGAGGAATGGTTTGGAGTGTCACAGGTTATACAGATCCAGCCTATGTTTGATCTATTGACTCTTTCATATGATAACGATGACATTCCCATGCAATCGGTGTGGTCAGGTGTCACAAGCAACAGCAGATCTAGTTTTTGACCAGCGCACAGCTTTCTTGCAGACACACAGGATGTTTTGGGTGCATGGTCACTGCAAAAACTGAGGTGTAACAATTTTTAACACCAAGTCGATGTTAAGCTTGTTGGTGTTATTGTCTGGTGTTGAAATTTAGGATTTAACACCATTCGGTGTTGCGCATATCTTTAATGTTATGGATGTGGTGTTTGTTAGATTTGTTAGATGCAAGCAGTTATAAGAGAAGCACAAAATAAACAAAATCAAGCATTTTCTAACTCAAAATATCACAGGTTACAAATATAAATGCTAACACCAACATTTGGTGTTAATTAACACCAGAAGGAGTGGTCCCGTATTGACTCCAGTGGAGTGTTGAAATTCACCAGTAGTGTCAATTGACACCCGGCAGTGTTAAAACAAAACGATTAACACCATATTTGTTTGTAAATTAACACCAAGCAGTGTATAGCATATATTTGTAACACCAAAATTGGTGTTAATATAACACTAACATGGTGTAATCTTAACACCAGTGGGTGTGGTCCCGTATTGACCTCCATGATGGTGTTAAAATTACACCCTGGTGTTGGAAAGTTAACACTTCCAGTTTTTGCGTGTAAAGGGGGGTTAATGTTAGTCTCGTTGGCTTTTGCCTGTATAATAAGCATTAGGCTATGTTGAAAAGATGTCAGACATATACTGTATGTATTTTTTGCCGATAACAAGAAAAATACAACCTTTTTAATGATGCCAAACTCTCAAGTTTGAATGGGAATAAGTGGTGGATGGGTTTTTTTGGCAAGGCCTAGAGGATCGTGAAGTAGCTCGTAAAATCAAAAAGGCCCTGCTCCCGGCCCAGTTTCTGATGTTCTCAACAATCACCGTGTAAAAGAAGTTGTTGAGAACACTTATCAGGGTTAAATATTTGTATTTTACAGTGTTGTTGTTAGCTGTTGTTTTGTGACTGATGTCATGTTTTAAATGAAGGCGGGAACTTGTCCCTCGAACCTACCCTTCCCCACCCCCATCAATCAATGTTGGGAGAAGTAGCTAGAAGTGACAAGGATGTTGAGTACAAGAGGTGGCTCAACATTGAACAGGGGAGGGAGAGGGAACATTTTTCAAAGAGACGTGCATGAATATGTTAAACCATTGCAAAAAAAAAAAAAAAAAAAAAACAGAATTTTTCCGTAATTTAAAATTACGGAACCAAAAAAAAAAAAAAGGTGAAATATTGCTGCCAGAAATTTTTGAAATATTTCCGTAAATTAACATTTTTAGCTATTTTTTATGTTTTTTGTTTTTTATTTTTATTGTTTTCTAAAACAGATTTTTCCGTAAATTTACGGAAAATCTGTTTTCTTAATTTACGGAAATTTTTAACAGTGCAAACTCTCAAGTTTGAATGGGATAAGTGGTGGATGGGGTTTTGGCAAGGCCTAGAGGATCGTGAAGTAGCTCGTAAAATAAAAAAGGCCCTGCTCCCGGCCCAGTTTCTGATGTTCTACAATCCGGGAAAGAAGTTGTTGGAACACTTATCAGTGTTAAAATATGTGTATTTTACAGTGTTGTTGTTAGCTGTTGTTTTTGACTGATGTCATGTTTTAAATGAAGGCGGGAACTTGTCCCTCGAACCTACCCTTCCCCACCCCCATCAATCAATGTTGGGAGAAGTAGCTAGAAGTGACAAGGATGTTGAGTACAAGAGGTGGCTCAACATTGAACAGGGGAGGGAGAGGGAACATTTTTCAAAGAGACGTGCATGAATATGTTAAACCATTGCAGCTGCACACCAAACAACAAAGTGAGAATTTGGCGATTTGTAAAGTTAGAGGCTAGGGTTATTTGATTCATGAAACGGCAACACTGTTTTTTTTGCAGACGACGTCGAAAATTGATTGAAGAAAATGATTGAGAAATTGTTTCATTTCATTCTTAAAATTTAGCTTATTAAAAGTTTCACACAGGATAATGGATAACAATATTCGACAGCTACTTGTTGCAGCTGAACAGTATGGTGGTATGTGAGAGGCTAGCGTTTGCAGCCCTTTGTAATTATCGATGCAAAACTGGGGATGAATTCAGTTGGTTTATTCCCGTTGAGACTGCCGAATTCATAGGTGGTGGCACAATACAAAATTCTTTCCGCCAATTCATGAGATTAGGAATTAAAATACCAGTCCAACTGGCACTTATCGACAATCGTGCCTTAATTTTGCTGACCTGTACTGGGCATTTTGTTCATTAGAAGTTCAAATTGCATTCCATTCATTGCACTGGCCACTGTCACACTGAGTGACACTGTGCTAGTGCCATGATTTGGCATTGCATCAGAAAAAATAAAAAAATTATCAACAAAATTCAAAATGATGTTGGTAAGAAAAAATATATGATTTGTGGTACTAGTAGTAGGAGAGGTTGCTTACTTAAAGAGACACTGGCACATTTGAAAAATAGTGCGCCCTCAAGATTTTTCAAAATCGATATTTTTTTGCATGGTTGTATAGCTTTTATATACAAAAGCCCTCACCCGAAATGATTAAGACCAAATCAGCTTCCTTATGGGTAAACGGAACGATTTTGTAATTTAACGTTGCCGGCGACGCGAAATTCAGAGATCGGAACATGGCGTTTTAACACCGAACAGCATGACGTATCATGTTTACCACGATATGCACACTGTTGACCGGTCTATAACCTTTGTGGTTTTAAATCAGTGAGTACGAGTATCAAAAATATTCATCCAAATTTGTGATTAGTCCCTTCACAATTACGAGTTCCTGGTTAAGTTTGAAAAAGAGGAGAGCCCAGTTGTCTGCAGTACCCACCTAGCACCCTTTGTTTCTTCCCCCCCACTCATCTCGTCTTGGAACTTAATTATTAATATTAATTAATTTTGAAGCAAAGTTGAACAGTTGCAATATATGGACAATATTTCGCATTTGACTGATGAGAAAGGTTATACTATGTTTAACCCGTTATTACACTGTTCTCATCCCTGCTAGCAGTGCTAGAGCTTTGCCAGAGCTATGTCGTCCGCAACAATTGTTTGAACTAAGCATACTCGTACCTGCGTGTGCGACTTGTAGACGGCGTATCGCGTGTCTATTTTAATCGTTGTGTTTACGCGCTGATTCTACAGTTCAGTGCGACCGTCACCCTCACTCACTGCAGCGACGATGTTCGAATCAGTTCAACAATTATTACTCAAGTATAGTAAAACTATAATTTAATTATTTTTTTTTAAATCTCTATTTTTCAATTGCCTGATTTTGCAAATATGTTCATCGTTCTCTTACCATTTAGATCTCATAAGGCCATGCGTCATGAATTGGGATACCATTTAGGGTGCGATGTTTCATCTGCCCATTAAATTTGACCTGGTTCTTAATGGTAAACAACTTGTTCTTGTCCAATACCTTTGCGCAAGCAATCATTTTAAAAGTGCAGGTGTAACTCTACCTCACATTAAAACCGATGTTATTGTTCATCCCCCCATGGCCCGATATCTACAACAAGGCTGGTAGACTAGTAAGGCACTTTTTGCCTTTAAGGATGTTTTTGAAACTATAGACTAGAAACACTGATTTTTTTTTTTTTTGGCCATCAAAAGCAGAAGTTCAATGAGAACCTGCACTTGCGATCAAAATACGAATTAATTACATGCCCAGGGGGGGGGGGCAGGGTTGCACCCTGTTGGCGGGGGGGGAATCACCCCCCAAAAAAGCCATCCTAACAAACGATATTGAAACACACACCCACACAAATAAAAAAAACAATAAAAATGCTAATTATTCATTATTGTTGGCCTTTGAGCCCACTGAAAAAAATGCACCCATGTTTTCATTGGTACAATTGGTGTACTACTGAAAACCCACCAAAAATCTGAAAAATTGCCCACAAAAGGCGAGAACATCCATGTACACCCTACCATCAAGTGACCCTTTTACAAGGGACCCTTTTTACCAAAGGACCCTTTTTACCAACGGCCTATCTGGTACCCACCCTTTTTAAAAAAGGACACCCTTTTATTACACTGACTCCGTAACCCACCCATAATACCCCGGGAACCTAAACATTTCCAAGCTTCTGCCATTTTGTCGACACAATACAATTCATTAGCTTATTATTGAAGAATTGTGATGCAAATTTCAATAATTCAACATCCTACTTCCAAGGTCAGTGGGCCATGTTCCATGCATGACAATAAAGTGTGGAATAAATTAAAATACCATTCTTAGTTTTCATCACACTTCACTGAGTTTCATCATTAACACTTTTTTGTGGCTTTTTTTAACCCACCCTTTGTGAAAACCACCTTTTGTCTAGAAGTTGCAAACACACCCTTGTTGAGTCGCCATGCCATGTACACCAAAGTAACCAACACACACCAATCGATGGTGGTCGAATTCGGCTACTCTACCCCTCCAGAACAGCGCATTTTATTGTATGGGACGTGCACTAACTTTAGAACGGCTCAGACTGCATGCATATTTTGTACCAAACTAGAAATCTTGGAAAAATGCTTGAATGTGCACAGAAACTTTCTGTGGAATGTTATTCTGAATGAACCGTACGTTAATGTTTAAACGTAGCGGGTTTTCCATTTCAAAATTCTACCGCCGCCACTGCGAGCCGCTTCGGGTCACAATTTGTACACCCTTTTTGACATTTTGTCTTGACCAGGAAAAGTCGGGTATACAAATAGGCGTGACTAAGGTCAATAATGTTGTCAATAGGCTAATACGGTGCCATGATTGGCTATTATATAATTATATTAATTTATGTACGTTGATGATGTCCGATAATTTGTCCAAGGGCTTTTTATCTAACATGTATGGTACAGTATTTTAATGTTTTTGTATATGAAAGCGAACGTTTTTCTTACTGAAATTTACTCATTTCTAAGGGTTATAGCTGGCTTACTCTGAGGGCCGGTTGTAAAATCTTAAAAATTTACTACACTTTTGTGGCACATATGGACAAACAATGAGTTATTGCCCAATTATGTGGTAATTTTCATTTTCACTGACAGTAAGTGCCGGGCCGGGAACCTCCCAAATGACCTTCTGGGCCGGTCGGTGGGAGCAAGCAAGTGGCGGACATGTCCGGCCGCCGCCGGCCGGTCGTAGCTATATCCTCCTTTCTAGGACCGTTTGATCGGCAAGTGTAATCAGCAAATCAGAGTTCTTTTCCCGACCCATCGATTCAGTCACACAGATTTACCTCAATTATAACGGTCAGTTTTTAGTACCACGATGATTACTACTATATGGTTCCGGAAAATGGGGAAAAATAGCAGCTTTGAGACGTCCGGGAAAAGTGGGCAATTTTTGCAAATTGTCATTATAGCGTCACGGCGAAGTTACGTAAAAAAAGTCAAAACGTAATCATTTTTGAGGTTTAAAAAAAGTAAGACAATTTTCAGTATTAGGAAAGTCTTCTAACCCACGCTTTGTATTTTTCTCACACGGTTTTTACTAGAAAACGCATTTTACTGGAGAAAATAGCAAAACCCCACCCTTTCACGATTGTGAATTTCATTTCTCGGCCATTTCTCAAAGCGCGGCGCTCCACACAGTGCAGAGAAGACGAAAATTCAAGTCCGAAAATCGGCAAGAAATTGGGTTTTGAACAAAAAAAATACGTTCTTTTTATTGGGAAATGTGAAAATAACGTCTGGAAAAATAATTAAAATATTTTACGCGGTGACGATTTGGAACGCGGGCGGTAGTATGGGCGGGCGGGGGTACCCAGGAAAACTCAGAATTAATTTGAATGGCTTAAAGTTATGGAAACTTAAAAGTAGCCTACAAATTACTCTGGATATCTTTATCCTCATATCAATGTCCCTACTGTTTTTGGAGGTATGGTATTTTATGTGTTAAAATATTCTCTTTATTCCAATGGCCTAGTATATCATTTGAGAGCAATTGAAGGAGAAGAAATTTCATATTTTGTGAAAAAAATGTTGTGCCAGTGCCGCTTTAACTAGACTATAAATAACAAAGTGATAGTAAAAATGTTGTACTTAACCCTAACTGCCTTTGGGTTTCTAGCCTATCGCCAGGAGGAAGGAAAGGGGTGTAATTGGTTTAAAGGGATTTAGAAACTAAAGAAGATAACCTGAAGTGCCCTGGCGGGATTCGAACCCGGGGCCTCCGGCACCACCATTCCATATGACCGGGCATGGCAAGCCACAGGGAGTCGCTGGCCGGCCAGCGTTTCGTGCCAATATGAGTTGTGGTGCGATGAATCATGCATCTTCTTGGACTTAGTGCATTTCCCCCAATCAGCTCATTGAGTTATATTGGTGTTTGAGAGTGTAAGGGCTAGGGGACCGCTTACCTGGAAAAATAAGCGAGTGCACCTAGGGGACCGATTTACCGAAAAAAAGCGATGTGAACCAGAACATACCTGCCTTGGGGGTTCTAGCCTATCTCCAGGTAGGAAAGGCAAAGGGGTTGTGGGGTTTTTGGTTAAAGGAGAGATAGAACTAAAGAAACCTGAAGGGCCCCTGGCGGGATTCGAACACGGGGCCCTCAGGCCCACCATTCAATATGACGGGCATAGACGCAACAAGGGGGTCGCTGGCCCGCCAGCGATTCGTGACCATCGAGTGTTGGTGCGACTGACTCATAGAATCTTCTTGGACTTAGTGCATTTCCCACTCAGCCTCATTGAGTTATATTGGTGTTTGGGGTTGTGTAAGGATTTAGACCAGGGTGTGATTTAGACAATTTAAAAGGTAACATGCCACAACTGGGGTTTTTCTCAGAAATTGGGCTCTGAATAACACAAAAAATATGCCATATATTAAAACCCTCTAAATCGAACACTGCTTAAACACTTCCTTTTTAAGCACCGCCACAGGATGAGATCCAAGTCCAAACTTGCGTTGTTGCCAAAAAAAAAATTTCGTACTACCACGGCAAAAGGGCCGCGCCCAACCCGCTGGCAAATGGACCAAAAGTAGACCAATTTTTCAACTTGTCGCTTGAGTGCATGTGAGGGCCCACTGTTGGTCAACCACGCTTTAGAAAGGGTGGGTTTCAAAAACTTCTGAACAACGTGGTTAAAAGAGTAGGAAAATACTGAATTTGATTGCTATAAGGCACTTGAAAGTAAATATGAGTTAGCGTCACCATTTTTTCAGCTCATAACGAGGCAACTTTTTCATTATTCATTATTCATTATTTTGTAATGCCATTCGACTACAGGATTGTGTCTTTATGGACAGCAGAAAACTGTGCTTTGGACTTAATTAGTCACATAAACTATGTCCCAACATTATTGCAGAGATGCTAGTTATCAAGTCACATTCCTAAAAAGCTTACTTAAAAAGGCTCTGTGTCTGAAAAAGAAAAAAAAAAAAAAAAAAAAAAAAAATGATCAAAAGGTAATAATTTTCCCAAAATAAGAATTTTTTCTGAATATGGATCACAAAACGCGGCCCAATTTTCAAAACGCGCAGAGGGGGTTGGGGTTCGGTGCGCTAAACTCAACATCAACTTTCAAGGGCCTAAAGGGTGGTTTTGTAAAAAGGTGGGTCAGAAATAAAAAGGGTGGTTATGATAATAAATGGCAAGTTAAGATCTGTGCAATGCATGTTTGCCATGATGCGTCCAAAGTGAAAATTAAAAAACGTTGTCGTAACATCATAACAAGTTATGGTTCCCCTTTAAAATGCAAAATACATGCATTGTTTATTTTGGGATTATAGACAAAAAACTTGGAAATTTATCTTATTCTGTAGGTTATCTGTACATAAGTGGTAAAAAACAATGGTTGACAGCTGTAGAATTTTCAATGAATTATAAGGGGTTTCATAAAGGTGGGTTAAAATAAAAAGGGTGGGTTATAAACCAATGCAACTATGGGGCGTAGATTTTTTACGAAAAAAAAATGTCATTTTAGTCTGATTTTTAATATTTTTTTAGTTAATGTTATATTTATTTTTTTATTTATTTATTGTTTTATTTATTTAATTTATTATTATTTTTTATTTTATATTTATTATTATGTTTTATTTATTTACATTATTATTTTTTATTTATAAAGAACATTTATTTTGTTTTGTGTCTTCTTTTTCATTGGGTGTATTTGTTTCTCTATTCTTTATTCTTTATTAACACACCATCATTATCTATTTTGCCAAAGTGGTCCTAAAAGGACTGTTTATGTGGTCCAGAGAAGAACCGTTGATGGCAGCTGACAGCCACAAAGAATCACGATGAGAATCACAAGAACGGTATTTATAAATTCGTAAGTCAAAAGAAGGAAAAAAAACGAAGTGAAAAGGTAGCTTTGTAGACAAAATAATCACCAAAGAAAGCATAAGAATGACAAAGACTCACATGAGCCGGGGGAATGAGCCTACCCTTGTTACCAACCCATGACGGTCATTTTTGCTAGTGATTAATTAATTTGTTGTTATACCTGAGTGAGTACCTCCTCCCCATCGTGTAAGGAGCACATCCTAAACAGCTTAGCAAGGTTTATAATTGCCCTCTCACGTGTTATCCACCCATGACGGTCACTCTTTGTTAGGATAATTATTTGTTGTTATACATGAGGTGAGCAACTACTCCGTCGTGAAGGAGCACAAAGCACTCCAGATCACGGATGGAGCATGGGAGTGAGAGTTTGTTACTCTTGTTGTCATACCCGGTGAGTACCCCCTGTAGTGAAAGCAGGTAAAGCATTTTCAAGACGAAAGGACGCGCTAAATCAATACGACCTTTTAAAACTTTCTCGGAGATCGAAATAAATGATGTACAGAGGGATAAAGGATGGCCAGCGGGTTGCCAGCCTTGGACTATGAAACGGTAGCCCAATTGGGGCAACCCGCGGAGGCCTTTTTTTAGGCCGCAGGCAGTAAAAAGAGCCCAATGGTTGAGGGGTTAAACGGCGGCGTGTTGGCACACTGAAAAACTGTATGACCACCAGCTGAAGCTGGCCAACTGCATGACAAGGACTGAACAATTGGGCTCACTGAAAGCGGGGCTATGTGTTTTGCCTAAGATAGTCTTAGTTTGGTGTGCATGAGTGACAGGGAAACACAATGACAAGGATTGTCAATGACAATGTGACATTTCTCGGGCATGGTCTCTTAGTGAAACAGAGCACAATAAAACAAGGCCTTAATATAATACTTGCCCAACCTTCCCTGTTTTGATAGGAATCATCCCTATTTTGAAACTATCAAAATTGCAAAAAAATACGGGAGATCCTCTTTGGGTGTCTGAAATTTCAAACAAATCTTGAAATATTGCCAGAAAAGTCTTAAATAGTTTTTTGGCTCCTGCTGAAGCCTTCCTGCAGCTCAAAAAACACTAAAAACCAGTAAATTTCAGGAGGACTTTGCCTGTGTATTCCACTAGAGGCCTTAAAAGTGGATCAGAAATAAGGGGTTTCATAATGAGGTGTTTGTAACACATTCTGATTTTGGGGGTTCTCAATGTTGGCTGGTATGTTAACTGGCTTAAATTGCACCCAAATTAACCCAGAATTATTGAATTATTATAGCAACCTGCCACCAACGGCAGCTAGGGTTTTGTCTTGCTTGTTACTAGCATCGATCATTGGCAGATTGGGTGAAACATTTAGTACGTACGAAAGCTAGTATAAACGCATTTTGAAACAATGACATCAAGTTTGTGTAATGAAAGTAATGAATACTGCATCCACAGGACAGGTAGTAGTAGACTTCCAGCCATTATTTGTCCCCACTATATTCTGGCATGAATCATTGCAGTGCCATGTCGAAATGCGAAAATAGAGTAAAACTTAGATGGAAAACGTTGCGACATTAAGGGTGGATTTGTTCGATGATCAAGCACATGGCAGTGCTTTATTATGTTGGGAGAAGATGAGTTACGTCAAAGATAAGAAAATGAGTATCTTTGTGTATTACATACACGCACACACACTTATATTGCGGCGAGGTTGGAATGGCTTACAAATCATGTGGTTACACGAGCACAACGGAAATAGTTTCATATTAGTTTAACAGAAATTGCCAAAGTAATTACAGTGTTCTATTTGAGCCATTTTTATCTATTACGAAATGATCAAACTAGTGCATTTTTTGTGCTCAAAAAAGCCAGCAGACACCCCCTTATGCCACATTCAAAATTTCGGTGCGCCCAGGCCTAGTAAGCGGTCCCACGCTTGAGCATTGGTAAGCCATTCACTATCACCACTGGCCATCCATGATCCTTCCTCTTTTTTGTGTCTCCGTTCGGGGCACCATGTTGAATTTTTATTGGGATATTTATTACATAAATTTTTTCCCCATTATCGCCCTTTAAAATTTTTGGAGACATTATTATAGTATCGATCTGAGGAGGTTTGTACAACTACTGTTCATAGGAGCTTTGGTGAAGCGACGTGCTGATGATGTTTGTGAAGATTTTTCAAAGATTAGAATTCGGAGGATCAGAATTCGGAAGTTCAGAATTCGGAAGATCAGAATTCGGAAGATGTTGATATAAGTATTATGTAGTATTCCATTCACATGTTGCCCCGCGAGGCTCAGGCCGTTTTTTCGCGTCGCCGTACTGCGGGTTATAAGTGGGCTTATTCCTTGGCAAGGTTTAGCTCCCCCCTTTGTAAGTCCACAAATTTGACCGCCAGGGCACGTTGGGGATATGTGCTGTCCCTGTGTCGTGTTCTGCTCAGACCTGACATTTATTAGATTTTTCTTTCGCCCTGTTATAGACCTCGCGGTGCAACATGTCATCTGTTTTTTCTCAGTTTATTCCAGCTAGTGCCGAGGAATCTCTAATTCTTCTCAAGATTTGGGGGGGGGGTTGCCCTGCGGCGCGATCTGTCTTGGTTCGGCCCCTTGTTCTCATTGGCCTTAGCCTATTCACATTTGGAATCCGGTTCTCGGCACTGGGGTTAATACTATATATACATACGACTGCATGTTCGTCTTTACTTTGTTTGACACTTGCAGAAAGAGTCTTCACCGTTTTTGCCAATCCGCAGATGTTTGAATGTTTAGTATACGTTTCCTTCGAGACAAGGAACAAGAACCTCATGAACTTGTGTTGTGACGTGCTGTATTGTTCAAGAGAAGGAGAATATACCACTAGTTATGTTCAGAGAATTTGAAATCCGAATTTGGACAAATTAGATGTGGATATGGAGAGAAAGACAAGATGATTAAAGGCCAAGGCTCTACACGTTCCATCTCAGTCCAGGCTTCTTCCTCCGGGTCAGCGACCAGCGATGACTGGCGACCCAAATATTATTTCTTACCAATCCCAGACCAATCAAGATCACCTTGATTATAGTCTCCAGGTGATATTTCACTACCGTGGTTGAAGAGGCTACATAACAGTTTTATAGCAAAGTTCGCCCTAGGCCACACTTATCTTCTTATGGAGATAAGGCCTAATTGATGTGAATCAGAGTGGATTAATTGTGAATCTTTCGACTGGCTAATCCTGGACAAGATCGATCCACTCCTTCCATAAGTGAATTGGGCAAGATTTTCAACTGGTGTTGAGTAGTCCGACGGGGGGGGGGGGGGATGCCGCCTCTATCTACATAGTTAAAAAGTAATCAAACCAGGCTTATTGTGTACCGGTGTCGTGGGTACCGTCGGTATTAGAGACCGACGGCTTCACGGTCGATCTACACTTCAGCTGCGTAATCAATGTATTACTTGAAAACTTCGCCTCGCGTCCTATGATAATTCTCTATACGTGAGCAGTCGGGCGGTCATGCATGTATCTCCGTTAGAGTAATAGATTAAAGCCGCTATCAACGGGCATGACGTGGTGATGCATATGATATTGGTCTGGAGTTAGGCAACGTGGTAGCAGTAATAGAGCCCATCGGCATTGTTAGACCTATGTATGTTTGATAGAGAATTGGCACGGTAATGGTACCGGGGTTACCCGTAAGACCGGACGCTTTTTCGTGGTGGCTCGATAGCTTGTGTGATGATGTTATAGAAATAATTAATGAGTGTCATGATTAATCTAGAGTCTGTTCTACTAATTGACGACAGTGCTTCACGTCCCGTGGTTTAACTCGGTTATATTACTGCAAAGAACCGCCGAGTTACTGTGGAGATTTTTATGACGCGGTCATAAGTAAATGAGTCTTTCTACGGCGATCTAGTGTGTGCTTTGTGTAGTTGGATATGTATGTGCAACACGAGGTCAAGCTTTTCCTTCCACGGTCGGGAAAGTTAGAGCTGTCGATGCAGAGGGGTTTATTTCAAGAAGAGAATTTTCGTTACTCGCTCTTGTTTAAGGAGTACAGTGGTTTACAGTCAGCCTGTCCGTTTGCCTAACCGATCGCTGGGCTGGTACCGTGGTTATTTAAGTTGAAAGTGTTTATACCGTTATTCCGTCGAGCTAACCGTCGGGCGTAACCATTGTTTCCGGATGTAAAGCTTCTACCTTTCCTCCGAGAACCAACCGTTCTTCAACTAGTCAACCATCGGGCCGTTGTCTACCATATTTAACCGTTCATTCTCCGTCTTCCTACAAGTCTAGTCAAGAGTAGAAGTAGTCGTGCTTTCAGAAATGTTCCTCCTATCCCGTTCACTCATCTCGTCCAGAAAGGTGAAGATTTCGTGTTCTGTTCTTATAGACGCGCTTCGACTTCCAGAGGTTGTAGGTTAGTCTGCAAGTCTTCGGAGAGATATTCCTGTGAAGTAGTTGGTGTTCTCCGTACAGAGATGGCTCTATCGTTAAGAATTTTTCTCCACTCCGCCTAGAGGGTTTCATTGGAGTAGCAAGAAAAGACATCAAGATTCTCCTAGCCATATTTATGAAAGTTTTAGAGGAGCCTTCGCGATAGTTCTCCCGTCGGGGAATTCAAGTTCTATGGTCAGAGGGATATTTCTGGATCAAGACATAGTGATGTCTTTTTTCTTCTTATTACTAACGATCAGATCCGGATTATGTTATAGAAGGCAGTTCACTCCGACGGGAAACTTCCTATGGCAACAATGACATAGCCTCTTTTAGTGACTCTTTTATAAGATTTCAAAGTGATGTTTATGATTTTTCGAAATCAGCGTAGATGATGATGATTTCTTCAATGTAGTGTTAAGAATTCTATAGCTTGCGGTAAAGTTAGTCTGCCTCCCCGATGGTGGAGCGGAAACTTAAAGTGTTATGTATGACGATATCTTAGAAGTAACCTATCAGGAAGGGTTTTCTTCCAGACTCATTTTTTAAGATTCATCACAAACATGAGCCTACCTCAGGGAACAGCTCCTCTTCTATTGCAGGGAAAGCATCCTAAGACTCCCCTGCCTTTTACTGATTTTTTACACTACTCAAACACTATTGGCTAATGCTACTCCACTCATTGCACTTTCTAGACGAAGATTACCTGTTTAGAGCGCACTGGTGAAAGTTGGGTAAGATTCTGATTTGATAGAAGATACCAAACTGTGAAAGATTTCCCAGAATTGTGGTCCGCCTTATTCCGATGTTGGCTCTTCTTGAAAAAGTTCCTGTTCATGGTTTGACGGCCGTTTTGGTTCCT
>JAMKCH010015843.1:0-25124 GCA_023653785.1 Ophioderma brevispina
TGGACGTCAAATATCAGGAAATATAAATCTGGGTCACGGAACTCGTTTTTGAGAAAAATTCATTAAAAACACCTATTTTTTCCAAAAATTTTGTACACACGTCATGGAAAAAACAAATTTCAGTGTTTCAAAACGGACATTTTTGAATATTAAAAAAAATCGGTTCGATAACTTTTGTCCTAATTTTAATAAAAGTTGCGCGCAAACAAGATCTGTCGATTTTGAGAAAAAAGTAGGGGTCACCGAATTACTTTTTCTGTTAATTTTTCGAAAATATGGTATTTTTAGTAGTCTAAAAATACGAACGCGATATTGAGGTGCGTAAAACACCACAAGTGTCACGCATGGCCAAACGCCTATGACACGCTAACAAAAACAGGCACGCACTAATTAAAACTTATGAACATTCCACCATGTTCACCATTCATTGCTGTTTTTTCCCTCTTTATGATTTAATATTTAGTATGGATATGTTTGTAGGATGAGAATCAATAAAAAAAGAACTTGGTAAGAAAAGAGAAGAAAAACGTTTAAGGCAAGTGAGAAAGGAAAAGTAGTAAAGCAAGGTTAAAGGGTGTCCAGATTCGTGATTTTGAATGCATTTTCAAGCGTGATATTCACACACTGAAACCATATTAGCTGGACGAATATGGCCCTACCAATATACTTCGCAGCAATTTTTTAATATATTGTCAAAATTCGTTTCCCTTTACGAAGTAAACGATATTAATAAAGTGTTTCATTGGGAATTTAAAAAAAAACAACTTATGAGCATTCGCCACGTCGTCTTTTTTGCCAAGTTGTGGCCCACTAATCTGCTACAATGGCGGCTGGGACACAAAAATTCCGTGGTTTTTGCGTAGAGAGCTAGAGGAATCACGGCTAAAAGGTAAAATAAAGCTAGTAGTATTAGGTCGAATGTGGGATTTAAGATTACATAAACTTTTTCAATTGTTTCTAAAATGTTTATTTGTCATTTCCGCCTTTAAAGTTACCTGAATTATCTTCTTTTTAGTAAATTAAGTTTCCATAAATGACATAATTTGCTGTCGGAATACTGAAAACATGTGATTTGTTCAGATTACACGAGCATTTTACATTATTTACGTTTGTTTAATAATGCGTTAAAATCTGTAAACAGCAACTAGGCCTACTGCACTCATTGGAAAACAAGTAAAAGGCAAAGAGCTATAGCGGCATGCTGTCTTCGGAAGATCGCACAGTGTACGCAATGGTGTTTTTTTTACGCGCCGCGGACAGCTGGGAACTCCAAGGAACAATTTGTCAGAAATAATCTGCTTGCGAATGGTGCGCGCAGCTAACTTGACCCATCACCTTAAATCGGGATCGGGCCATCCCCCCTTTTAATTGCAAATGCCACGGCAGGTTGTAAACCAAAGCCTGCTTTCTTCGAGCTAAAAGCGAATATAATCGCAGTTATATTTATACTTTAGGCCTAAAATGTTTTATGCCATTGTCTTCGACCTTCCACCGCCATGCAGTACAAACATTAAACCAAGGACGCGAGTGCAGATAAGTGCGCGAGTGTGTCCAGTCAGCCTTCTTGTATTCTATAATATTCAGGCGGAAGGTCACCAATTATTTCTTTCCAAAATACATTAATGATCAATGATGCTACTTAATTAATACAAAAATGCTTAAACGTATTGTTCACTGATAATGAGGTATCTTTTTATCCTCGCACGAAATGCTATGACACGATGAATCGTGTCAATTAATCATCGGCATTCTATAAATAGTCAGGCGAAGTTCACCAATTAATTTCTTTCCAAAAATACGTTAATGATCAGATCAATTAATGAATACAAAAAATAGCTTATTGTTCAAACTGATAATATGAGGTATCTTTATCCTCGTATTTTTTTTTTTCCAAAAAATAAATAATTTTTAGAATAAATATCAAAAGAGGTCAAACTCCCCCGCGATCACACGATTTAACGCGAGAACAAAAGGTCACAACAAATTGCGTCAAAATAACACGTTGGGTATCATTAAAAAGTCTTTCAATGAATTAAAATACTATTAAATCAATCTTGCAAGTTTTGCATTCGGCCTTCTTATTGTTCTCTTTTATCATCCAAGAATAATAATTTTACATATAAATAGCACAAAGGTCAAAACTCGAAGGACCATGGGTAATTAAGTCACGAACATGGAATGCTATACCTCGTACCCTAGACTATACGGTACCCACAATTACGTACTTTACACTTTGTCAAACCACGGGAATCCAATACGCATCTACTACTGTTTACAACATGTTTAGCTATGTTTACAACAACTTTTATTTGCAATCTCACTGAAATCTTAATCTAAATCCAGACTTGTCAGTATGAATGAGTCCTTTTTCTGAGTACGAGTATGAGTAGAGTACTTGACCTCGAGTATGAGTACGAGTATGAGTCATTTGGTCCTGAGTACGAGTACGAGTATGAGTACAGCAAAATTTTAAACCCCGAGTACGAGTATGGAGGAGTCGAGTACTTGTGCCTGAGTACGAGTATTAGTACGAGTACGGTACTTTTGCCTGAGTACGAGTATGAGTAGTGAGTACTTTGAAACAAAATCAGCTCGTAATATTGTTGATGAGAAGATGGCACAATGAGTGAAGATGACAGTGATGAAGATGACGATGGCAATATAATGATGATTGATTACTCCCCGCACCAAGACTTGAGAATGATGTGGAACCTTGAACTGTTAATTTGATTAAAA
This sequence comes from Ophioderma brevispina, assembly GCA_023653785.1. Taxonomy (NCBI): domain Eukaryota; kingdom Metazoa; phylum Echinodermata; class Ophiuroidea; order Amphilepidida; family Ophiodermatidae; genus Ophioderma; species Ophioderma brevispina. Next base: position 2,737 of record JAMKCH010015843.1, read on the forward strand.
AATTTGTTGTTGAGTTTCTTCTAGACCAAAAAAACAAGTTCAGTTGTGTACATGGAATCTGCTGGTTTGGGCAGTTAAGTTGGCCCACCAAGGATTATGGATGAATAAACTGTCAAAGGCATAGTCACCTTACTCACTAAAGGACTAAACATGTGTACGGTGTAATACATGTAGTACCCAATCCGAGTAAAAATGTGACCTGTAGGCTTACCCATGTCTGTACATTAACTTCATATCATAACCATGAGTGGTTCAATGCTGGGACCCATACCCATAGTCGCATACCCATACCTATATTCATGCCATAAGGGCATAGGCTGGTATCCATCCTGGAGCCATGGTCTCATACTCTATAACAGCAACATTATCTGCATTGGACATCATTAAACACCAGTTATAAGATGCAAAAAATCGTTGAATCTTTTGAACCAAAACAATTTGATATGAGGTAATATGCAACATGCTATGGATAGGAACCATGAATGTAATTGATATTCGATACATTTCTAAGTTCGCTTCAGATTTTGGAAATTATGTGTTCAAATTGTTAGGAATGACTTATTTGGCCCAAATTTGCCGCGAGACTTTTTCTTTCAAATTTGAAACATATATCCCAGAACACAAAAAATGCAAAGTATTGCAGACCATATCCTTTTTAACTTCCTGTTTTTTGATAGGGAATTGCTGGAAAACCTAATCAGGTTTCGCTGTTTTTCTGTAAAAAACAAGTGCCTTTATCAACCTTGACTACAAACATCTGCTTCCGCACTACCATGGCAAAAGAAAGCACACTGGATAAAAAAGGGGTTTGCTTGAGATTTATCTGAAATATAAAAGTAAATTTTTACAAAACAATTGGTGAAAAATCACAATTTTGTTAAATCTCTCAATTGTATATTTTGATTTCATGTGAAAATTCCATGCCTCACTTATTTTGTTGTAGTGTGAGTACTTTTCCTGAAGTACGAGGTATGAGTAACGGAGTCTTGACCTGAGTCCGAGTATGAGTATGAGTATTTGATCCTAAGTACGAGTACGAGTTACATCAAAAGTGTTAAATCCCGATTCCGAGTATTAGTACGATTACTTTTGCCGAGTAACGAGTATGAGTCCGAGTACCCAACTGAGTACGATTATGAGTACGAGTACCCAGGCCTGAGTATGATTATAAGTACGAGTACACAAATTGTACTCGTACTCGAGTACGAGTCCGAGTATTCGGTACTCGAGTTACTACAAGTCTGTCTAAATTACCTATCAGCAGTTTGAATACAAAAAACCCTAGCAATCGAAGACCCTATGGGAAGGGCATTACTGAAAGGGTACACTTCAACATGGCACCTCCTGGTCAACTGGCAGCCTCCAGGGAAAACAACCTGGCGAAGTTCGATCTTATAGTATAGACTAGCGGTTGCCCGCGCTTCGCGCGGGCAACGCTAGCTATTTGAATGGAGCGGTTCAACTAAACGGTGATCAGTCTTCATAATGAAAACTTTCAAAGCCATACAATATTTTCTCCAACTTTTCGCAGTTATTATTTCCTTAGTATTTGCCTCAAATGTGTTAAGTCAAGAGCTGTCGAGTTTTAGGCCACCATCTCAACATGAGCTATAAAGCCATTTGAACATTTACTGCAAAAAATTTATGTTGCAGCGCGGGCAACCGCTAGCTGATTTGAATGGAGCGGTCACTAAACGGTTGATCAGTCTTCTATACTGCAAACTTCAAGCATAACAATATTTTCTCCAATTTCTCATTTTTTTTTATTTGCCTTAGTATGCCGCAATGTGTTAAGTCCAAAAGTGTTCGAGTTTTAGGCCCCCATCTCACATGATCTATAAAAGCCTTTGAACTTTACTGCAAAAATCTATTATGTGCAAGCGCGGGCAACCGCTAGCTGATGTGAATGGGAGCGGTCACTAAAAACCGGTTGATTCAGTCTTCTATAATGCCAAACTTCAAGACATCAATATTTTCCTCCACGTTTCTCATTTATTTATTTGCTATATGCCTCAATGTGTTAAGTCAACTGGTCGAGTTTTAGGCCCCCCTCTCAACAGAGCTATAAGCCATTTGAACATTTCCGCAAAAATTTATATTCTTCCAAAAAATACGTTAATGATGAATGCTAATTAATGAATAACAAAATAGCTTAAACATATGTTGCACGAATATGAGGCCTTAGGTCTCTTTATCCCCTTATTTTTTTTTTTTGTTTCCAAAATAATAATTTTTAGAATACATATCAAGATGTCAACTCGCGCCCCCGCGATCACGATTTAACGAGAGAACAAAAAGGTCAGGAAATTTGCGTCAAAATAACACGTTGGTATCTTAGTAAGTCTTTCAATGAATTAAATACGTAGTATACATCAATCTTGAATGTTTTACAGTAGGCCTTCTTATTGTTCTCTTTATCACCAAGAAATAAATAATTTTACATAGAAATAGCACAAGGGTCAAAACTCGAAGGACTATGGGTAATTAAGCCACGATCATGAATGATACCTCGTACCCTAGTCTATGGTACCCACAATTAACGTGCTTACTCTTTGTCAAACCACGGGAATTCAATACGCATCTACTACTGTTTACAACATGTTTAGCTTGTTTACAACACGTTTATTGCAATCTCAATGAACATGATGAAATCTAAATCACCTATCAGCAGTTTGAATACAAAAACCCGAGCAATCGAGAGGACACGATGGGAAGGGCATTACCTGAATAGGGTACACATTCAACATGGCGACCTCCTGGGTCAACATGGCAGCCTCCAGGGAAAACAAAACATGGCGAAGTTCGATCTTTATACCGCTAGCTGATTTGAATGGAGCGGTCACTAAACCGGTTGATCAGTCTTCTATAATGCAAAACTTCAAAGACATACAATATTTTCTCCAACTTTTCTCATTTATTTATTTGCCTTAGTATGCCTCAAATGTGTTAAGTCAAGAGCTGTCGAGTTTTAGGCCCCCATCTCAACATGAGCTATAAAGCCATTTGAACATTTACTGCAAAAATTTATGTGCAAGCGCGGGCAACCGCTAGCTGATTTGAATGGAGCGGTCACTAAACGGTTGATCAGTCTTCTATAATGCAAAACTTCAAAGACATACAATATTTTCTCCAACTTTTCTCATTTATTTATTTGCGTTAATATGCCTCAAATGTGTGAAGTCAAGAGCTGTCGAGTTTTAGGCCCCCATCTCAACATGAGCTATAAAGCCATTTGAACATTTACTGCAAAATTTTTTCTTCCAAAAATACGTTAATGATGATGCTAATTAATGAATACAAAAAATAGCTTAAACATATTGTTCAACTGATATATGAGGCCTGAGGTATCTTTATCCTCTTATTTTTTTTTTTTTGTTTCCAAAATAATAATTTTTAGAATACATATCAAGATGTCAACTCGCGCCCCCGCGATCACGATTTAACGCGAGAACAAAAAGGTCACGAAATTTGCGTCAAAATAACACGTTGGTATCTTAGTAAGTCTTTCAATGAATTAAATACGTAGTATACATCAATCTTGAATGTTTTACAGTAGGCCTTCTTATTGTTCTCTTTATCACCAAGAAATAAATAATTTTACATAGAAATAGCACAAAGGTCAAAACTCGAAGGACTATGGGTAATTAAGCCACGATCATGAATGATACCTCGTACCCTAGTCTACGGTACCCACAATTAACGTTACTTACTCTTTTGTTCAAACCACGGGAATTCAATACGCATCTACTACTGTTTACAACATGTTTAGCTTGTTTACAACACGTTTATTTGCAATCTCAAATGACACGATGAAATCACATCACCTATCAGCATGTCAATACAAAAAACCGAGCAATCGGAAGACCGATGGGAAGGCCATTAACCTGAATAGGGTACACATTCAACATGGCGACCTCCTGGGTCAACATGGCAGCCTCCAGGGAAAACAAAACATGGCGAAGTTCGATCTTTATACCGCTAGCTGATATGAATGGGAGCGGTCACTAAACCGTTAAATCACAGAAGGGAAAGAGAGCAAAGAGACGAGGCAAAGAGGCATAGAAATAGGTTCTTTATTTTGGCAAAACTTCAAATAACATCAGTAGTTTCTCCAACTTTTCTCATTTATTTATTTGCCTTAGTATGCCTCAATGTGTTAAGTCAAGAGCTGTCGAGTTTTAGGCCCCCATCTCAACATGAGCTATTAATGAAGCCCGGTGAACATTTACTGCAAAAATTTATGTGCAAGCCAAGGAACTCGCATGCACTCCCAAAGAACCACCAGTGTCGTATCTAGGGTCGGAGGATAAGGGCTACTCAACGGTGGTCATAGAACAACGGAAATCAGGAAGCTCTCTTGGGAAGAAAGTCGAGGTCCGGTACAATCATGAATATTTGATGGGAAATCATGAAAAATCAGTCGGGACGAATTTTCCCCTGACCGGGCTGATTTCCCCCTGAACATGCTGAACACGTTTTTTCTCCCTAGAACTGCTGCCTACGCCACTGGGCCATCTCTAAGGGCGCCGAGAGGCCAGCACATATAGATGGGATCTTTGCTACATGTCCAAGGGGTTACACAGGGTGAGGGGGTGTTCCCGTTTAGTTGACGTTTTTAGGCATATTATGGTTGTTTTCACCCAGCATCATTGTCACCCAATGGCCCTGTATTATTGAAAATTTACCATCATCATCAAAAGACTCCCATTTTTTTCGACAATTTTGAAATCTTTAACCCCAAGACCTATACTTTTTAGAAAATGTTGCCAATTTTCACCCAAAGACCCTCTTTAAAAAAAAAAAAAGCAAATTTCCAAGATGGGAGTGCCCCCCGGGATATTGTTCCCGAAAGGAGCAAGAATTTGCGCAGAGCTATAGAGACATTGGCATTCTGTAAGTCTACCCTTGCTCCTGGTGCCATTCTGCATGTTCTGTTCCTCTGGCAGTGGCGACACCGGCACCAGACTTCTTTGTAGGGGGGGGGGTGGTTGCCTATTCGTTATTACAAATTCATGTTTCACTATGCCTCAAGCTGCTTCAAAATGTGCTAAGTCAAGAGCTATCATGATTTTTCTCCAACATTAGCTATAATGAGCCAGGAGAAATTTTACTGCCAATGAGCCAGCCAAAGAACTCCCACTCCCAAAGACCCCCTCAGTTACGTAGCTGGGGTCGGAGGAAAGGGTCCACGAAGTGACTTAGTCAATCGTGGGGGGAAATAGGGGGCCTTGGGAAAAAAATTTGGCAAAAATCGGGAAATTTTGAGGCAAAAAGACCGTTTCGGACGCTACGGTGCCCTGCAATCAGGACGAATTTTTCCTTGACCGAGCTGACTTCCCCCTGACCGCGCTTTTGCGAACCACAATGCTCCTTATAGATGTAACTGGGCCGGGGCTACGTGCCCTGGGCGCCACCTTTAAGTGGATGTAAAGCCGGGCCAGTTATTTATTGGGAAATAGCTGCAATGATTCAAAAACAAACTGTAATGAGATTAATCATCATGATAGTCTAATGTAAATATAGGCCTACTCTTGTTGAGGCATGCCGTACGCAGGATTGTTTTTTTTTTTTTTGGGGGGGGACCGACCTCGAAAAAGTTGACTTTTTGGGTAAAAGTGGATCAACCCCTCAAGGTCCTTTTTGAACCTCCTCATCATCAAAAAATGGCGTTCTTGTAAAATTCTCCTTTCTCCATTCCTTCTCAATCTGAATGCCAAAATTTTCCAAAAAAAAGGCAAAATTGTCAATAACGTTAAATCCTCGCATGGTAAAGCGATGGGTTCTTGTTTCGGCAAAAAATATATGGGCCCTACTTCCAGATTCTCACGCTTCTGTCCCTACCCAAACCAAACTTGAGACCATGGCCATTCTATATTATGTCATTTACTCTCTTAACCCAAGACTGAAAATCAATATTTACAAATTGGATGAAGGAAAGATTAAAAAGTCAATTGGATGTTTATTCACCCTTGACAATTTCGCAGTCATGTTGCCAAATTAAGAACATAGGCCCTAATGCCTAACTTACACTTTGGGTGATTCTCTTTTTACCACTGCTGTGTTTTATCTATTGTTTTTTATTTTGTCTTTGCTATGATATTTTTGGGGGGAGAAACATTGTTCACCCAATCGACCAAAAGTCACATTTCGAAATATGGCGATTGAAGTTTCGAGAATTATGACTTGCATCTAAATTTGAAACATTTTTAGTGAAAAATGATTTGATGGGACATTTTGGACATTGAAACGTTTTTCATTTTGAGCACGCTTCCCATTCAGTATCCTTTTTTTCCTGTCAATTAATTACAAAGTGAATTGGTCTGTTTGCCAAAACTAAAAACGTCCTCTGTTTCTGTCAAGGAGACGAATCCCACATTGATCTGTTTGGAGTACTCAAAAAGAGTCCATCGATCGCATCAGGTTGGTGTATTCAACATGTTTAAACATACTTTTTGGCCTGCGGGGCGCATTAGAAATGACTATGCTTTTTGTACGGTTTTTTCTAATGGTCATTGTCTCTACAGGCAAAATAGTGCCAGTGAAGATAGAAAAGAGAATGATGAGGTTTTCACAATTTTTATTTGTATAGATTTTTTTTTTTTTAATGTTTTTACTTTTTTTTATATGTTCAGAAGTTATGCATTGTTACATAACAGTTTAATCTATAAATTACGTTAATTTGAATGGAAACCTGTAAAAGATGTATTTTACGGGGGTTTGTTGGAATAATTGCTGCCATAATGTGTTTCTTGTAAAAATTTATAGCATTTTTTCTGGTAAACTTTAGTACTAATCGTATAATTGAAAATTCATAATACTGAATTTACGATAAGTTGATTCTCGAAAAAAATCGAATAAAAGCTCCAGTTGTAGTCTTTTTTATACGCCTGGTCAATTTGGACATAAATTTTACAATTTTTTTTTTTTTGTGAATTTCCAATTGTAGCATCGGCCCCCAATGTGTAAGTACACTAAGGACATCCAAAGCGTATTTCCTAGCGTTTGAAACCCTGTGTTTTGTGATTATTGGACATAATACTTTTCATAAACGTTAGGTTGAAGAAGTTGTGATTTATCTGTTTATTGCTTGAAGGTGTATATTGTGATACTTTTTGTATAGTAAAAGAATCAAAGATCACTATTTATCAAGAAGAACTTTATTTGTATAAATTTCCGAGGCGTTCGGACTAAAATCACTTTTAATTCTAATTGATCGACACATACAACACGTTTTTTATAAATGAATACTGTTAGTTTCAGACAATTAAACTAAAACAACGCTTTAACATATGGTATCTTTTTACAATTTTATAGTTATTAAATTTTCAATAGTTCCAACTGTCACTGAAAAAAATAAATACAAGATTCTGTAGGCTTACACTACTTTCAAGTAAACGAAAACCATAGGAAGAGTATATTAGCAATTAGTGTCAAATGAAGTATCTAAAACTCGTAAATAAACGACTTCGGAGTGTCTATATCAGAACAATTTGAAATTTAAATTGCTATTCCAAGGATATTATTTAATTTTTGTCTCAAACAGATCATTGAAGTATATGTTTCAACTTGGGAGTCATAGCACATCTTAAGAGTAGTTGCTTTATACTTCTGGTCGTTGAACTTTCTATTCTTATTTGAGTAAAAAAAACTAACATTTTTTGAGGTTAAGGATGGCAGTTTGCCGACAAAGACTTCTGACGTTTGATTTCAATTCAAAATTGCCATATGTATGATTATCCAAAGGGGTATTTATGACAAAAATGCAGGAAGGAGAATTATCATGTTAACCATCTTTCGTTATTGGAATTGAAAGGAAAAATACCTTATCTACTCAATAAGCGTAATCGTGTTGCATTCAATTGATTGAAATTTCAATGAGTAATCTTTGAAGTTACATTAACACTTAAGTGACCAAGGGGTTTTCACTCCCGTTGGTGCCACAAGGGAGGGGGGTTCCATGGGAAATTTTTTGTACGAATTTATACCACATGTGAAGGGGCCTAAGACAACCCCAAATCAGCAATAAAAAATGAGAATGTTATTGGGGACTGCAAATTAGGGGCAAAACATTGTTTTCAAAACACCGCGGCAAAATGGGACAAAAAAGATGGAAAAAATTCAAATGAGCCTTGCGCTTACATTCAAACTTTTTGAAAAACTTATTTTATGTTATTCTACTCTAGAAGATCCCAAATTACATAGAATTTAGCAAAAAAATGAGATTTAGGATCTGTATTTTTAGGGGGTGTTGCAAAATACACATCATTTTACCATAGAATTTGTAAAGTAAAGGTTAGCAAACCGTCCACAATGAAAGTGTTGTTTTCAGCAACATAAAAGGATTAATTATTTTAATGGTGCCTATTATTTGTTTACTACATGTATGTGTGAACATTATCAGCAAAAAAAAATTGCTTTGGTTCTTTGATTTTTGTTTGAATATTCTCAGTTGACTTCCGTTAGTGCCCAAGGGGGGGGGTCCATGGGACCTCACTACTTAAACTCATTAACGGCTTGGCGATTTTAATTTTTTGGTATGAAAAGAAGCGCATTTAAAAGTCAGACAATTACAAAAAAATCGCGCGCGAAAAACCAAGCGTAAAGCGGCCAGCGCGCGAAAACAAATTTGGAGGGGTCCATAGGGGGGAAACCCCCCCCCCCTTGGTCACTTATGGGTTAAGATGGTATGTTAATTGCAGGTGGCTGAAAATGTGGAATGATAATTTGTCGCATGTACTCAAAAACCACATACTTTATTGTGCTTATTTAGTAAACACATACCTAAGGGGTGGGGTGTTAGCACCCCCTTCAGGTTCTTCCCCGGATTTGCCTCAGTAAAGCCCCCGTTTTGGTGCCAGATTATTTAATGTAATGGTCAACTGACATATTTCGCTCCGTTTCTTTTTATCCCAAAACAAACATCCACCGGGGGTTATAGGAAAGATAAAAGGTGATCCAAGAAAAGGTTAGGAATATTCCACATTTTCATGATGGGAAATGACTAGTTTTATATTAATGAGAGCATTTGTGCTATAATAAGGTGTTTGAGCGATAAAATGGTGAAAATATCAATTCCACCCATATTCAGTATTTTCGCATTTCCTCAACATAGGAAGTCATAGTGACGTCATAATGGGGATGTGGACCTTTTTTAAAAAATGGAACAAATAAGAAAACGCTATGCTATCCTTGGTACAAAATTTACAGGAACGGGTGTTCAGTTACGGAAATCACAGGGGGTGGTAACCACCACCACCCCCCTTAGGGAAGTTTTTTTTAAATGGCTCGGATAGACGCGGGTTATAATTTGGCTGTAAAATTAATCATGTAAAGTAACTTTAAACAGGTAAAGCCTATCCACTATGAACTAGGAATCACAAACTGGGCCCCTCTGATATGAACCCAAATACTAATAACCACGATACTATGCTACCATAAAGGGAATACCTATAAGAAATTGGAATTATGTATTATACATGATTTTCTTATTCAAATATATATTGTAAATTAAAAAGGGACAAATATTCATACCAAAAACGTGAAAGGGTTTCAACAAGAGGTTTTTAACTAATCTATAAAAAAAATTTGAAGTGTGAAAAAAATAGGCTACTTACTAGTGATTGTTGTCCTTTCTGGGGTTATTAAAAAATTATCTTGTTGTTTTATAACTTTGGAAGTACAAAACCTTAGCTGACTGATCGTTTACTTATTCAACCTTTCAACAATAAATTTAATTGGCAGCAAGTGTAAACTGAGTAAATGTACTATTTTTGCAAAATTTTACCGGTACTTAATTACATGTATGTTGTGTGATCACTTCTCAAAGGAAATTAAGGGTATTATTTTGTGAAATTATTCTCATGAAACGTATAGTTGCATCATCTACATAAAATAAAAGATTCCTTTAAAATATTATTGTCTAAAAACAAATAATTAATACAAAATGAAACTCAACTGGCGCGATTCAAAATGATAAACCGTAGGCTCCTTTTGGACGTGATCATCTGCCCGGATTCATCGCTTAGACAGTCAAGACATCTTACAATCTACGTTGGTGTAAAAGAACACATGCAGCTAAAATGCATATTTTGTTTATACCACTACTAAAACGCATCTTGAATTTACGAAATAACGTGCGCTTCACAGTGTTTAAAAAGGATCAGAAAAAGACTATACTTGATCGTAATGAAAAAATGGAAAATACTTTTGTCCAATTTCGAGGCCTATTACGACTCAGAGAGGCTCGTATTTGAAATTTGCATTATATCAACAATTGTTTTTTAATTACTGCAAAGTGAATGAAGCGCGGGCAAACGCAAAGCTGCTTTGAGGTGGGGGAGCGGTCAAATAAAGGGCCCACTATTCACTTGATGCAAAACTTCAGCGCATAGACAATATTTTTCTCCAAGCCATTCTACTTTAGGACCTACTTGCTTTTTGCGTCACAAAATTCACATTACATTCCGCCTTAAACGTGTTAAGTCGGGACTCGCTATCAAGATTTCCAGCCAACATTAGATATTATTGAGCAGGAGAAATTGTACTGGCCAACCGCATATGGGCCAGCCAAAAACTCCCACTCCCAAGACCCACTCAGTCTCAGTTGCGTAGCTGGGGGGTCGGAGGAAAGTGGCCACTAAATTGCAGGCAAAATTGGGGAAATTTTGAGGAAAATCAGCCGTTTTGGACGCTACCTTCCAATCAGGACGAATTTTCAGTGATCGGGCTGACTTTTTCCATGACCGCGCTTTTGCCCCCTCCGAGAAACAATGCTGCCTACAGATGTAACTGGCTACGTGCTGGGCGCCGCCTTTTAAGAGGGTGAAGGCGGCCAATTATTATGGGCAAATAGGCTGCAATGATTCAACAATAACTGTAATATATAATAGTTGAGAGGGTCTAATGTAAAACAGAGGCCTACTCTTGGTCGAGGCAGGCCGTGATTGGTAGGAATTAAACTTTGGGCCTTTTTGGTATTATAAGTGACACCCCCCCACCCCCCATGTCTTTTTTGGACTTTTTGAACATACTCATCACCCTAAAAATGGGTTTTCTTGTCAAAATTTCTCTAAATTTTGACCTCTTATCCAACAAATTAATAAGTGGAAAGCACGTCCACTTTTCATTTCTCTCATATATGTGTACAATAATATGTGTGCCTATGTGTAATATAGGTCTAGCTTCAGCTGGGAGATCCAACAGTCAATAAACTTTGAGGCCAATTGTGTAGATTTAATGGAAAGAACAAATGTCATAGGCTGATGTGTGCGTATCGTATTGGGAGAGAACGAGAAAATGGACATGCTTCTGAGCAAAGAATGTATTTTACATTAGACCTATCTATATTTCATTACAGTTAACTCTTTCTTACGCCGCAAATATGGGTTCTCATTTATTTAGTCTTTGGTATGACCCTTTTGTAATGAAAATTTTGGTATGGTAACCTTTTTTACAAATCTTATAATATGTTGAAAATTAAGTCCAATCTCCTACCACCCGATCTGAAAGCCAACATTTTCCAATTGCGAAAAAGGTCAAAATTTGAAGAGGAAAACATGGCAAATTTGTCATACGTTGTATTTCTGAATGGTATAGCTGGGTTCCTTTTTGGAAAAATCCAATATTAGATATGGGCCCTGCTTCTTTTTCTAGATCCGCGAAGGCACGTACGCGTCCGCCCTACTCAAAACCAACTTACAACCCCGGGCAATATCAATATGTTTGTCAGATACTCCTGAAACCAAAGATTGAAAAAAATAATTAAAAAATAATAAAATATAACAAAATTTCCACAAAAAAATTCACCCTTATTTATGGGCATTTGATGTTTTACCAAGAACCGTTTGGGCACGTTCGCTATCACGATGCCCTAGCTTTGAAAGGCATCAGCCGTAACCCCAGTGTTCCTGATCGGAGGGTGAATTCCTTTTTGGGCTTTCGCGCAAAATTCAAAAGAATAGTCATTTGAAAGGACTAAGGACTATTTCCAGACGCATTCAACGTGCGTGATTAGGCCTATAACCATAAATTAGTGGTACAGTATTGTGCAAATTCTTGATCCTGCCGGGCACAGAGCTAGAGAGATTGGGGTGCCCCCCCCCGGGAGGGGGCCCCCCCCCCCGGAGACAAGGATACGCCGCGCCCGCAATGGGTTCATTTTGAGTTCTTCTGTATGACCCCGTTTTTTCATTTAAGACAATTTTGGTTATAGTAATCTTTTTCCAATTTTTTACAACTTGTTAAAAAATTAATCCGATTCTCCTCAATATGAAGGCCAAAATTTTCCAAATTGCTAAAAAGGTAAAAATTTAGGGAAAAAGTGGCCCAAAGTATCATACGTTAAGTTAAATTTGGCCAAACAATCTGTCTTGCGGGTATATAATAGCTGGTCCCTGTTTCGGCACCTCACTATTGATACGGGTCCTACTTCCAGGCTCTTGAGGCACGGCGTACGCGTTCGTCCCACCCAAACCAACACTTAAGACCAGGCAACTCAATATTTTGTCATATTAGAGGAGGAGCAGAATATCATAGGGGCCTTATTAAGGAGTTCGTTTTACCTCCCACTAAAGAAAGGTTTGACATCTTTGGTAGTTAGTATGGACCACTCTACATTAATGCTAGGTAGGGTAGTACTCTCAAATTGTGGGAACACTTTGTCAATAGGGGATTTAGTGCTTACACAGGGGTCAAAACTTTTAAAATGCCACAAATAATGTTTAAATGTATGCCATATTGGTCCATTAATCATAAGGATTCCAAAAAAAATGTATTAGGTTTGCTCCACTACGACCATTGGTTTGGAGTTATAAGGGGTAAAATTGGGCTAAAAATGGTAAAAAAGGTTAATCTCGATGTGTACAGGGGTCAAACATTAAAAGTTAAGCTGATTATATTTTAAAAAAATACGTGCAAGTTATTGACTGAGGTAAGAGGACTCATAAAAGTGTATAGTTTTTATTATGTTACATGGCTTACTTACGGAGATAAGGGTCCAATAGAAAGTAACAACCAATTGGGTAATGGTTGACCTATGACCTATTTTCCCTAACCATGTTAACTATGCATTTGCAGATGGACAAACTATTCCTTATTTAACTCATTAAGCTAGATGAACAACTGTCTCTCATTTTCAACAAATTGGAGCAGTACGATTTTGACCCCGTACAAACAGAAATTGACCTTTTTATACACTTTATTAGCCATTTTTACCCTTACTCTAAAACCATTGGTCATAGTTGTACAAACTATAATTTTTGGAATTCTTATGAACTAGAAACGGACAATCTGCATACATTCAACATGATTGGAGCTTTTAAAAAAGTTTGACCCCCCCCTGCCCTGTGGTACTTAAATTGGCCCCTATTGAAAAAGTGACACCGACAATTTGAGGTACTACCTACCCGCCTAAAAACTTTGATATAGAGGTTCCATACTAACTACCAAAGGTTGTCAAACCTTTTCTGTAGTGCGGGGTAAACATGATGTTTGACCTGGGTCCTATCTCCCTCCACTATATAGAGTCTACCGCTTTAAAAAAAAATCAGAACATATTTGTCCTAAAATTACAATAAATACCTACAACCTCTGACTTACAACATTAGGTTATTTTGCTTTTTTGCCACTATTGTTTTATAATATCGTATTTATTTTGCATTATACGATATTTTTCAGTAAAATGCGGACTTTTTCGTTGGAGCTAAAGGAGGACGACGTGGATTTCACAGCCGTGCTCTGCATTTCTTTTCTCCAATATCCTTTGTTTATACGTGGCAGTGCTCCGGGCTGCCAAGCACACGTGCTAGTGTGATGTTTTTGTAGTTTTTCTTTTCTTCTTTTTATAAATACTTGGTTTTTTTGTGTGATCTTAATTCTTCTTTTTCTACTGTTTTTTGGGTAGGCGGGCTCGACGGCCATAGCCGTTTATACTTGTATCTTTGTGTATCTCCGTGCTCTATGATGCCAAATGGCAGTGGGAGAGGTAGAGGTCGTGGACGGGGTGGGATGACAGACCCTGGGACTGGCTGGTTGTAAGGCATGCATCTGAACATAAGGATGAGGTTGTGTTTAGTCATGATAATAATTGATGGTTTATTTGACGCCATTTTGAGGTGAAGTTGAACCTATGTAGTCTGTACATACCGTTACTCCTGTTAGTGCTGGTGTGAGGAAAAGACCTCGTTCTTCTTCTGATAGCAGTGCTGAGCCGGAGAGTTCTGAACAACAGGGTATAAGTCAGGGTTACAGTCAACTCCTAGTACATTGGATAAATTATATGATGAAGTTAGACGTATGATAAGCTTTCAGATGAAGATATTCCACATCAAAATGTTGGGAGTGACTTCTTGGCCAAAAAACTGTTCAGGAAAAGGACTAAGAAAAATAGGGATCCATTGAAGTTTTTTCCAATATGTTTCCTAAGTAAGGGGGGATAGTGATTCTGCTGAAGTGCCTGATGATGAATCATTAAAGGGGGTTTCTTATAGATTATCCAACTGAGTCTACTGAATTCTCAACCTAAGAAAGCGTGATAATTTTTCTGCTGATGGTCATGGGTTAAAGTTAATCCCTTAGTTGTGGGCTGAGAGGTTAACAAAATTGCAGGTGGGCAGGTTAAATCTATTCGCAAGGTTCGAGAGGGAAAAACTGTGTAGTGTAGAATTTTTTCTCTCCAGCCCAAGTGGTAAATGAAAAGCTGCTCACGGCGTGAAGATGGTGTATGCTAAAGAGTTTCCTAATCATGAAAAACCGTGGTAACTAAAGGGGTTATATTGGGTGCCTTTAGAGTGTTATTCTGTGATATTCGGGAGGCGCTGTTGCAAGTATAATTGTCTCTAATGTCAGCGTTTGAAGCGTCGGGTAGATGACAAGTTGGAAGATTCCCTCTCGTTGTTATTACCTTCGGTGAAAAACTTCAAATATGAGATTTATCTTGGTATCAATTGTTGTCAAGTTAGGAAAACATGTCCTGCAGTTAATACGATGCTTTTTTTAAATGTCAGAGACTGGGTCATGTGGCTAAAAACTGTAAAGGGAGTCCGAGATGTGTTTGTTAGATGTGGATCTGCTCATAGTTTTGATGATTGTGATTAAAAAAGAAGTCCTGGTGTGTCGCTTGTGGTTGGCAGGCATCAGTGCCTCGGCTGTCAAACTTATCAGAGATGCGAGAAGAGTCAAAATATTAGAGCGGAAAAACATTAGTTCATATTCAGACGCTGTTAAATTGTTTAAAAGAGATAGTGAGCCCAAGAGCCAAAAAATTGGGGGATAGTATAAGCAGTCGTTTCATCTGTTCGGGCATATAGTGAGATTAATAGAGGTGTGGTGCTGTGTAATCCAAATGTTAGGGTCGCCAAAGAGCGGGATATGTTACTACAAAGCTTTTGTCTCAGGATTATAAGTACCTGTGAGGTTGGAACCAAAATTGAGGGGAAGGAGATGGTCACCAAATGAATTATCCCATTTTACTTTTCATCAGTCCAGCTGTGTGCCTTTTTGGTGCAATATTCATGAATATTTTTTCGACGAAAAAGAAATAGAGAACAGTGATTGATATTTTGTTGAGCAAACTTTATTGCTCGTGGTACGGCTTAAATTTTGTGATGAGAATGTTTCGACTGAAGAAGATGACATATTGGCATTATCAAACTCCTCTCAATGCTGTTGGAACGTTTAATTTTTTTGTTCTTTTATGGAATGTCTCCATCTCAGTGGGAATGCTCAAAGTTAGTTGTTGGAGTGCTTCTCATGCCAGGAGGGGGAATATGAAAAAGATGTATAGAGATGGGCGACTCTGGCCCTGATTTAATCTGTGTTCAAGAAACATGGTGAAGCTCATTTGAATTGTTTAATATGAGCGGGTATGTTTGTAGATTAAGGAAGATAGGCCGACGATGATGGCGTTCATGGTGGTCTGGCCTTTTTTTATAAAAGGTATTGCCTATAGTGTTATTAATATTCCAGCCAAGCAAGATGGTGGGGGTTCAGGCTGTTAAATCTTGTCTTGAAATTGATAGTTTTTTGACATGTTGGTTTAATTTTTTATAATCCTTGTTTACCATTTGCAAAGTAATTTTTGCGATACGTATGGTGATTTAGATGGTTTAGATTGGTCGTTGTGGGGATTTAATGCTTATAATCAATTATGGGGCAGATATAAAAGTGATAAGAAATGGGCAAGATGGTGGAGGATGTATTGAGAAGAGTTTTACTTTGGTTAGGTCTAATGATGGTCGGGGTACTCGCTGGATCTCGCTTGGCAAGTTTTGCATTGGATCTTACCTTGGTCTCTAATAATTTAGCTGCTGTTAGTTTTTGGGATGTTTCTCAATGTAGCATGGGTAGTGATCACTTTCCAGTTTTTTTTCAATCAACATTTATTCGGCCGGTTGGTATTCCTAATTGTCCCGACCTTACCAGAGATGGTATTTAAAGAGGCGATTGGGTCAAAGTTTCAGGAGGTAACTGTACTAGTCTTTTTTCAGAGGCCGAAGGTCTTGAGCCTGATTCGGTTGAGCATTGGAATGCGGTTTTCGCCGTAATATTTCCTTGACGGCTGATAATTCCTTTCGTTCTCCCAGCAAGAATTTTGCCTAATAAAATCTGTTCCTTGGTGGAATGATAGCTGTAGGGATGCTGTTTGAAACTGAACGTAAGCAGGACTCAACAACGTGCTATTAATCTCGGAAATTTGAAGATGTTCTGGCATACAGAAAGCAAAAAGCTTGTACTCAGCGTGTAATGTAATTAGCAAGGCAAAAGAGGAGCATTGGCAGAAGAGTTTTGTGGTCTCAATTAATAGTAAATACCCCTAGTAGGTAATTTGGAGGAAGGTTTAAGAATATTTCGGGTAAGGGTGGGTGGTAGGTATAATAGAACACAGAGATTTATTCCAACTCTTAGTCATAGTAATAAAGCTGTTATTTTAGATGAGGATAAGGCAGATCTTTTTTTGTGGAGACATTCGCTGCGGTTTCTAGTAAGGAAAATCGTTCGCCTGAGTTCTCTCGTAATGTTGGCAAGCAGAAAATTCAGTGTAATAAAAATAAATCGGTAATATAAGACTCCTACTGATGACGATTCTCCATGTCTGACTTAATATGCTATTTATTCTGTGAAAGATTCGACTCATGGTGAAATAAAGTGGTATCCTTATGTATGTTGAAACATCTTGCTACTGTTGGACGGAGCTGCTTTGCTTGCTTCGTATAAAATAAGAGGGTCCGAGGGTATTTGTCTATCTTCTTGGAAGGAGGCGGTCCTTTGTCCTATTTTTAAAGCCTGGTGAAAAGACCTCGGGGACCCTTCTTCGTATCGTCCAATCGCTCTTACTTCTGTGGTTTGCAAGAGTATGGAAAGGTTGATAAATAATGGATGTTTGGTTCTTGAGAAAAAATCCTCTTTTTTCACCCCATCAAAGTGGTTTCCGTAGAGGTCACCGGACTACTGATCACTCTTGTTAGGCTTGCGTCTGATATTAACAAAGGACTCTGTAATAAAGAAAGCCCTTGGTGTCTTTTAGATATAGAGGAAAGCTTATGATATGTGTGGAGGGATGGCTTGATTATGAAAATGTCTCATCTGGTATTAGTAAAAGAATTAGAAATTGGGTGGTAGTTTGGATTAAAGAGAGGGGAATTCAGGTCAAGGTTACTGGCTACTTTTCCAAATCTGTTAAACTGTAATGGGGTCCCCAAGGGAGTGGTTTAGCCCTACACTGTTTTGATAATGGTTAACTGATATGGGTAGGAAAATCTTACCTCATGGGGTATCTTTCACAGTATTGCAGAGATGTGGCTTTGTGGAAGGGCAATCGTAAGGTCTCCTTTTTGACTCGGAAGATTTCAAAAGGCTCTTGACTCTGTCAGCGATTGGTGTATGATTGGGTTTTTAAAATTTCTTCTCAGAAGTCTGTTTGTATTTTGTTTATATGCCAAGCATACTGAGGTAAGGTAAAATTATAAAAAAGCTAGTGTAATCAGATAAAGCAGCATGTTCTGTTGGAAGTGTTTTAGGTTGTGATTTTTGATAGCAAGTTGACTTGCAGAAGCATATTGATCTCATTGTTAATAGATGTAATTAAAAACTTGAATTTGATGCGGGGGGTGGGGGGCATGTGATTCGGGGTTCTGGATCGTTAAAAATCTTGTTGTTTATACAAAGCCATTATTCGCCATGTGATGGTTATGGGTGCGATAGTCTATGATTCTGCGTCGGTAAGTGTGAAGAAAAGGTTTGGATTTTTATCCAATATCAGGCCCTTAAAATTGCAACAGGTGCTTATTAGGGGCACATCTCTTGCTTCCTTCAGGTGGAGGTGCGCGATTCCTCCACTTTAACCTTAGAAGAAATTTGTCTTGGGAAAAGTTCAAAGCTCTAAATCTTGATTCACCATATAATTTTCATCCTGTTAAAACTATATTTGCTGATTGTTGGCAATATCATTATGCAGAGGATAAAAAAAAAATTATTAATACCATGAACCTTTGGGATGAGATTTCGCAATAGTAATTATTCTGTTTTCCCTACTGTGCCCCAGTTGTTTTCCTTTTTGGCATCTTGAGGGAAATTACCATATCTTTGGGAGATTTTTGATGCTATCTGTGAGTGGTAAATAGAGATGAAAGTTAAGTATTATTTCCACAGGCTGAGATTGGGAGGTGTTTGACCTTAATCACTATCTTTTTTCTTTTGGAAGTGGCACCTAAAATGGTTTTTTGTGATGTCTGTTGGGTTTCCAGAGAATAAAAGCATGGTTTTTCTTTATTGTGTAAATATATGAGCAAAGTAAAGCCTTTTTTGATAAATTGAGTTTAATGGTGCTAGTCCCTTAATCAGCGAGATTTAGGAGGAAAATCACACCTCCACTTGAGCTGTTTGTCAATTTATCTAGAGCCTGTGATTTAAAATTTATACGTGCTTGGCAGTCCTGGGCCTTAAGTCCCAGGGTTTCTGTTTATAGCGGTCCTTCCTCTCCAGTTTTTGTTTTGTTTTTGGCTCCTTTTTTTTGAATTTTCCTTTTTATTGGTTTTGATTTGTTTTCTTTTTTTTTTTTTCCTTTACTGTTTGGCACAAAAACTCAGTTTTGTATAGGTCCAAGTCACCCAGTCAACCAACCACCACCTTCAGTAAAAGGCCAGTGGTCTATCAGTTCAACTATCTTCGCGAAATCCAGCCGTCGATCTCCCTTCAAATGTTCAGTTGGGGAATACCCATAAGCGATGGGAGGTTCAATTTCATCTGTTGCGCCTCTGGAAAGTGTTATTAACCCTACCTCAACATTACTTGGCTCTCATGATAACCACCTGTATGTTCCTGTGTTCTACCACCTGCAATGTAAGGAAGACGTCAAAAACCTTTTACTGGCATGTTCCCATGTACAAATTTGCAAAGAACATCTCTACTTAATAACATTGGTGTTACATGGGGAAGCGGTGTTTTTTGAAAATTTCACATACAATCTTGCAACCCAAGTTTTTTCTAAACTCAAATTTTATTAGGATCCAAAATCAGGGGTGTCATTTTTTAAAATTTTTCTTGGATGTATTCTAGGGGGCAAAGGTTGATTAACAGGGGGTAAATATAAAAAGGGGCCAAAATGTGTTCTAAAGTATACCATCATGTCATTACCGTTCAAGATTAACAGAAGGTATAGTTTGCCATACTCGATGGTTATAGTAAAAGAGATACATGGCAAACGGTTTCAGGTCCACTGGGGGTAAAACTTCAGATTTCAACATTGTTTTAAAAATGTGCCAAATTGTTCGTCTTATTATCTAGAAGCCAAAAATATACAGGTCGCGTTGTCATTGACGTTTTGGTGATAATTAAAGATCAAATATGGCCGTGGTCCACAGGTCTATGGGAGACCACTACTCATATCTGTAAAAGTCTCACTTTGAAAGGTTAACAACAGAAATCTATATACATTTTCTTATTATTATGACCCATGAACGATTTAAAACCGTGCAAAACAAAATCGGACCATTCTAATAAAAATGACCTTGAACTTGTTCTTGAGCTTGTACTAAAACATAGGTCGTAAATATAGCAATTATACCTTTTTAGAAACCTTATGAGCAAACGAACAGATTTGTATAAATTTTAAAACGATTAAAACCCCTTTTTTGTTTTATCACCCCTGTACAAATTTTGCCCCCTTATAAAACACCCAGAACACATTTTTTAAAAAATGACACCTAATTTTTAGATTCTCCATGAAATTCTGTATTGGAAAAACATTGGTGTCAAAATTGTATATGAAAAAAACTAAAAAACCAAAACATTAATTACATTTCCCCATGTCTATTGGCGTTAATCCGGAATCTTAAGGCTCGTTGGTGGAAAGCTCGCCCTGTTTAAAGAAATTCTTGATTTATTAATGCTGTTAGCCTTTAAGGGGTGACCTGCACTTTATCATTGTTTCTTTTTTCTGTTACTGGTCTGGCGGGTGTGTCAGATTTGGTGTTGAGCTAGGCCCCATGCCTGACTGGAGATGGTGACTTGAGATCTTATTCTACGGGGTCCGGGCCCTTAAAGTGTGGACATACAGCACGCACAGTCAGGTGCTGTTTTAGGTCGGGTTTTATTTTAGGTTTATGGATTACCAGATTTGGCACGCCGCTAGACAGTCTATATTTTGCATTAGTTCCTGATTATTGTTATTATTTTTATGAGCCTTAAAGATAGTTATGTTGATACCGAATGCACCGTGTATCAAATTAAATATA
Organism: Ophioderma brevispina; assembly: GCA_023653785.1. NCBI lineage: Eukaryota > Metazoa > Echinodermata > Ophiuroidea > Amphilepidida > Ophiodermatidae > Ophioderma > Ophioderma brevispina. Next base: position 23,466 of record JAMKCH010015843.1, read on the forward strand.
TATTGTATAAGGTGTTCATTGCGCACTTCTTGTACTAACTTATAATGAATAGCTGAACTGGGTATTACCTCGTGCTGATGATTCTATGCTTGTCCGTATATTGTCATAAAAATAAGTTTTGTTTTTGTGCGGCAAGATAGCCTAAGTAGCTGCAGGCGCCATTAAAATCCAAACAACAACAACAACAACATTCATAAAAGAAACTCACCATTTACACAAACACTAAACCAATATTGGCAGATATGTAGGCTGCACCGATACGTTATGTTTAAAGTATTTTACTGGCAGCATATTATCAGTAACAGTACCACATTATGAATTGCGCGATAGTTGAGACACTACACCCCGGTCTTTCACATTGCCATAAAGAATAAACTAAACAATTTTGCAGTCAATGTTGCAAGAATCAGAAATAAAATGTTTAAAATTATCAACTTGATATTGAAGTTTACAACATAAGACGATTTGGAAGCGGGTTCCATATGTACCACCTCTTCGATTTTTGACAGGAAACAAATGTCTTTTAATTATGCCTAACACTAACAAAAACCCTAACCCTAAGGCCAAAAATTAAAAAAAAGATTTGTTGCTATTAGGGAGTTACATATGGAACTCTTGCCGAAGATTTTTTCCGCTGGGCGATGGTGTTTTATCTGGTGGTGTCTTTATTTTGCGGATCTTTTGAGTAAATATGACCAATGAAGCTCGGCCCCTTTTTACACGATACATGAAACGGGGTACAGGGCCTATTGTATATAAAGACGTTTCATATTTAAAGTCCCATCCCCCTCACCGATTTTAAAACTTTCATGTCAGGCCTTTTGGTCACTGGATCGTGTGTTATTTATTTTCTCAAGGACTTTAAGTCACATGGTAGGCCCTATTCCGAAGTCCGAATTAAGTAAGTCCGAAAAAAAGATATCCATTGAGTATCACTTACCCCGATTTGTTTAGGTGTTGTAAAACGTAAGTGTAAATAATAAGTGGATTTAATATTTAGCCAAATAGATGACGCTTTTTTACACTAAATAAATTGACCAATTCAATAAAATTTTAATTTCAGTAAAGAGGAAAAGAGACAAAAACAAACAAACAAATTGGCAAAAGTGATCAGTTTAATAGGCCATGAGAAAGTTCAAAATTACTTTTGTAAAGGTCAAAACAAAAAATAACACAGCAATTGTTGGGTGAAAAGTTTGGATGTGACATTTTTAACAATCTGGCATTGTTTAAAATGAAAAAAGGCCTGTCAACAGTAACATTATTATTCACTCAGCAATTGCCTGTTCAAAATCAATAGCATATCCTTCCGTCTTTGTTGTCAACAATTGGTTAAGTAGCAGAGTACGCATTCGGACTTAAACGAATTCGGAATTCGGAGGAATGCGTTGTCAAATTATTGACACAAGAAATTGAATTTGCGTACACTACGGGCGTACAGTGTTTGCTGTAGTTATTTAGTGTAATTATGTCACCAGTACTGAATAAAACTGTACTCATTCGCCAAGCGCTTTGCAGAATTTAGAACCCGACGGTTAATGTACAAAAAAGCTCGGGCACCAGCGAACGTTAGTCAGATGTTTCGCAAAGTGAAATGTTGTCAATGTATGAGTCCTTGTATGGGCGTGTGGTGCTAATAATTCTAACCACGGTGAAAAG
>JAMKCH010015844.1:0-38316 GCA_023653785.1 Ophioderma brevispina
CAACATGTGGTTAACAATCGGCACATAGGAAACTAAGAAATATACCAAAACAATGACAAATAAATAATAATATAATAATGTGTAAAACAGTTACAAGTAAAAAAATATACTATTATAAGAAGTAGAAATTGCAAAATGATATTTGCACAGAGGGAGGTTTCATTGAAACACGTATGACAACTTTATTGCACTAAGTATCTAGATCGTTGATTAAATGAATACTTAAAATGCTTGAATCGGTGCACTTTTTAGTCGTCATCAAGAGTATTCCATAAAACTGCGCCACGATAACTTCATACTCCTCTTTTTACATTTGTCTTTGGTTTTGGAATCTCAAGCATTTGTAACACTAAATATATATTTGGTGATTTCTCAAACTGAAAACGATCGCATGATATGGCGCAGTAGATTATTGATAATCTTATACATGGTTACAGAATCATGGTTGAACAGCATGTTTTGATGTTACCCAATTAAGTCACGAAGAGCTTGTGGTGGAATTCATACCATTTAGCCGGTAATAATTTTGGCGCTCGATTTGAGTGTCTGTATCGTGTCCTTATCATTATCGATACAGGTTTGACAGATACATCACAGTAATCAATTATGGGGTGATACATAATTTTGTATATAAGTGAACCAAAAGTTTTTGACGAAAGTAAACATTTACATTTTTCTTAAAATAAAAAACCCGCGGAAGAACTTTTTTCTTAATATTGCCCACTTGATCATGCCATGATCGGCTTTCATCCGACACTAACACCTTAAATGTTTACAACTATGAACTTGTTTATGAGATTTATGCCATTTATGACTTGGAATATATTCATCAGATCGTAGAATGATATGATCAAAAAGGTTTTTTGAGTAAAGATCCAAATATTTTTAAGTACTCACGAAATATGCAAACTCCTGTCAGGAGTTTTGTTCACTCTGGCGACGACACAGCTGAGCAGACCTATTCTAGATGATTGAGTGACGTCATCCTGTGGATATGGCATTGCCTACAATGTTTCCAGGTCTTTAGCGGACATCCTGAGTCCTTTAGTTGGGAAAAATGGTCACCAGTACGACTCGAAAACAGTTGGATGAGAGACTTAGCGGAAATACACGTAGAAGATCATGAATACTTGTGTCACACGATGTGGTCTCCTTGTCACTTAACACCTATAGAACCTACTCTAGACATTATCTGGCGCAAACTTGAGAGGATCCAGATCTCCGGTATAGAACCGGCTCACGGTGAGATCTCCTGATCCTTGTCAAATTTGTTCCACCAACACTTATTTCAGTTGCGAGGGGAGAAATCTACCAAGCAGAAAAAGGTGCAGCGATGGGAAGTCCACTCAGTCCCATTGCAGTGTAAATCTTTTTTATGGAATGGTTGGGAGAAGCGATGAGAACTGCACCAGGAGGGCTGCAAACCTAGTATTGGAGCGACTATGTTGACGATGTGCTTGAGGTAATCAACAGAGGGGAAATTGACAACATCACTAACCACCTCAACCAAGTTGACACCACAGGAAACATCACTTTCACTTACGAAGAAGAAAAAGAGGGCAGCAATTCCCTTCCTAGGACACAATGGATCTCTAGAAAAACGGATGGTACCCGAAAATGACATCTATCGCAAGCCCACCACACCAACAATACCTGCAATTCAATTCGCACCACCCCTTGAACCAGAAGTTGGGTGTTGTTAGGACTCTTTTAGACATAAAGGATGCCATCATAACTGAGGAGGAGACAAGGAAAGGAAGAAGGGATCGTCACCCAGGCCCTCGCCAATGCCGGCTACCGGATGGGGCGATCAACAAGTAAAACAAGGACAAAAGCTCGACCTAAAACCAAGGAAGAAGCCCGCTAATGCCAATTCAAGACAAAAAAGGGGCTTAGTAGCTGTCCCTTATGTTGAAGGCCTTATGGAAAGGATGTCTAGGGTCTTTAAGAAGCATGGGTTCTCCACAACTATGAAACCCCACCTCACCCTCCGGAACCTTGTCGTCCACCCCAAGGATAAAAGAGATCATCTTCAAACAGCTGAGTCGAGATATGGAATTGGCTGCAAGACGCTGCCCTAAATCGTATATTGGAGAAACTGGACGTCTTTTCAAAACATAGTTGAAAGAACACAGGACAGAGACTGAAAAAATGCGAAAATTTTCAAAGATCAAAAAAGGAAAGCTCAACAACAGAAATATATAAATCAGCCATTGCGAACACGTTGATAAAAATACCATGTAATTGGGTGGGATGGAGGCTAAAATCATGATAACGAACGGAAAACACTACACGTGGCTGAAAAAAGCCATATGGATAAAAAGCAGAGGGCATAACACCATGAACAAAGATGAGGGGGCTTATAAGTTAAACAAACATATACGACAGTGATCCACAACACGGCCACCAATCTCAACAAGGATGAGGGTCACTCAATAATCTATAATAGGTCTGCTCAGCTGGGTCGTCGCCAGAGTGAACAAGTACTATGACGGAGTGAAATATTTCGTGAGTACTTAAAAAATTTGGATCTGTTACTCAAAAAACCTTTTTGATCTTTTACCATTTATGTGTATATTATATTACGATCTTAATAGTGGAAATACTTTTAAAGGCGTTTTAGAACCCATGATCATAAACTCCGTTTTGGATAATTGAGACTCAGTTTGTTGCGGAGAAGCCAATCACTGACATTAACCAATTCCTTATTCATAAGTTCCACTAACTCATCTATGTTTTGTTATGGGTTCACTAAGTGCCTTATCATCGGCTACATACAAACGCTTAATTGTAGGCACAACGGAAGATCAGTGATATACAATAATAAAGAATAAAGGGGCCAAGAATTAGAACCTTTGGGATAACCGCATAGACAGTTGCATGCTAGACCTAACACCATTGACAACCGTGTTGTGACTTCTTCCACTCGGGTAACTTTGAAACCCACTTAATACATGTACGTGAATCTTTCATTGTTTTGGAAGTTTCTTTATCAAATTGCAGTTATTACAGTGTCCACAAGCTTTCATATCAATCATCACTAGACCAATAATGTTACCCTTGTCAAGCTTCAAACCAATCTTCGGTGACATTAAGAAGGGAAGTCAGTGTAATACTGAGGTCTAAAGCCCGACTGATATTTGTAGATCAATGTTTATTATCATTCAAAAAGGGGTAAGATTTGGTCGAAGACAGCTCTTTCAATAACTTTGGAATAACCGGAAGGTAATAATTGGTCTGTATTTGCTTGTGTCAGTAGAATTCACCACCTTTGGTGAATAGGGCATATTCTGGCATTTTTCCACATTTCCGTGAAATAGCTGTTATTAATGAAAGGTTAACTAAATGTGTGAACAGTTCAACAATAGATGGGACCCGTTTGAGGAAGCTTGCTGGAAGTTCGTCAGTGTCCGGTTTGCTTTCTTCTCTGTGAGAGAGTTACTTATCAAAACGTCTCGGGCTAACTGGATGCCATGTCAAGTTCTTACACGGGCTACCCCTCGTTATTAGCCTTTCACAATTACTCATCATGTGATCGTCAAGATCAGATTTCTGCTGCTAATTTCGGCCCTATTTGTGCAAAAAGTCATTCATCATGTTTGGCAATGACTTTTGACTATTTACGTTAACATTCCCATTTTTTAAGCAATGATTTTGTACTACTATTCTTTTATACCAGTAATAAGTGCCGAATGGTCCACAGATTCAGTCCGGATCAGGCTGGTTGAATACAAGTTAGCTTTACAAGTCGCTATTTTTAGTATTCGAGTGGCAACAGCTTCCAACCACAGCTGTGTGCGGTTTAGCTCTGTCTGCCGCCTCGCTGGGTTGAGCGATTCGTAATTGGGTTCGTTTAGGTCTGGTACTCTAGTATAGGTAGAATTGTACGGCAATTATTGTTCTAAGCTTATCTATTTGGCATATCTGAGTCTAACCCTGCACGCACTTTGATATATGCAATATGTACATACACATTTTCAGTGTATAAAAGAACATGAGAACTCCCACATCTAAAATCCGGGGGGTGGGTACCACTCAGTGGAAAAGGGTAGGTCCATATGTGCCGCCCGATATGGGTCACATTTTTCACTCCTTTACTATAACAATGGGTCATTTTTTCCCAACCATGCTAATAATAAAGATGATCACTTTTTGAGGTCCATTGCTACTATATAAATGGGTGCATTTTTCAATTTTTGGTCGCATTTACTAATGAAAATGGGGTCAGATTTTTCCGATTTTCGCTAAAACACAATGAAAATGGTTGATTTTTCTGATTTGTGGAAAAGTTACTATGAAAATGGGCCGATTTGGCTAAGATTACTTTGAAGATGGTGCGAAATTTCAAAACGCCAACTATTAAATGGGTCGAAATTTCGGACCAACTATATAATGGGTCCTATTTTTGATACAATTTGGTCACTATAAACATGGGTCGATTTTTTTGACCGGTGGCCCGCACACCCGTAGCCAATTTTGGGTCGAGTAAAACCCCCCCCCCCCCCCCCGGTCATCTAATGGAGATTCAGGCTTGGACATGGCGCGGACTCCAAATTCCTGACGTCCCGATTAGGAACTCCCGCGCAAATTTATTGATTTAGTCTCCTTTGTGCTCTGTTCAACAATAAATGGGCCCGTCATTTTCTGTGTTTAATCAAGTGTATGTTTGTTGAGAGACAATATTACATTAATAGTGATATCGCCCCATCCCTTACCTACGTTTATTACTCCCGATTAGGCTGTGTCAGATCTGATATGTTTCAGATATGTCAGATCTGACATGGGGGTCACAAATGACCAAACCGCAAAAATCGACACATTTCCTTGTCATGCTTGTTGGTAAGGTACACGTACAGTGGTCTCATATTCTTATTTCCTGCTTCTTTTTCCTGTGGTCAATGTAACCACATTGCTTTTGGGCAAGTTAACGCATAAATATAACATTAACTCATCAACAGTTGCCAAAAATACGGTATGATAATGTCCACCCCACTAGAAACATTAATTTCCCGAATAGTCCACAAGTCAAAACTAAGTTCCTATTAGAATTACGAGGAAGGTAATGTTAACGGACCGCCTTCTCTAGTTAACAACATTTTGTCCGAGACACTTTGTACTTCTCACAATAGTGTCTCTAACACGAGTTTGCAAAGGTTGTTGACGTTCTATTTGCAGTGTTTCATTTTGCCATCTGAAACTGTCAACAATCCTGATTACAATTACTACTTGGTTATGATGGGGGTTATCGCTGTTCAGCTACTGAACATATTGTGGGTAGTTTTTCATTTACATAGAATCCTCAATATTTCAAACCTTCAAAACTTAAGAAATCGTTGATGAGCATACCATCTAAGTGGCCATAATACCCACCTGGGGGGGGGGGGGGGGGCCGAAAGAGGGCATTTATACCTGGGCTGACCTCATACTAATGACATACACACAAATGTATGATGGCCATTCTGTAGGTAGCTTTAGCGAGCTAGGGGCTCGCAAAGATTATACCTGGGTAAATATTGAAAGGGGTCCCAATTTGTTGAAAATTGCAATACCAACTGTTCGGATGATCGCAAGGAATTAAAAAAATGTATAGTTGTGCTATCTCTAATTACCCTTAAATGGAGTTTATAAGCTGAAAACCATTATGTAGGTTCAAAGGTTAAATTTAGCTGCTACAGGGGTCAAATACTTGCATTAACCACTTAACTCAAATTCTTCATACTCAGTACGTAACTAATTCTTACCGAATAATTTGTAGCATTATTTCTAAAGTAATAACCACCTTTTTTCATTAATAATATAGTACCTTACTTAACAAGCGTGTCCACTGTCCCAGTACACTAGTAATGGGCACGTAATGCTATTTTTCATACAAAAATCTTCCTTTTATATCGGTCCGCTTGGCATTCGGCATCAACTGTTATGCAAATATCAATTACTAAACCCAGTGTCGCCCCCACATCATTATTATCCCGTCAACCATTTCACCAGGGTTCTTTACTTTAAAACAACGACAATGTGCTCTTCAAAATTATTTATAAATAAGTGGCCATACACCCGCTTTCACATAACTGAAAACCATACTTAATTACACAGTATACCCCTACATTGCACACGTGATATTTTTCTCAGCAACTTCATTACAATTCCATTCTCAAAATTCCATTTCGTAATATACAATACGTAATGACCAGTGCATTTGGATCCAACTACACTCGATAGCGTCTTACATATCAGTAATACACTCCCTCTACTAACCAAATTTACTATACACGCGATCGTGTACAAAAAGACGCAGTCGGAACGGACTCTATTAACTACTGAATACATCGAAAAACAGCCAATCAGGCTGAACAACGATTGCACTATCTGCCTCCAGGCCTACTTGACAATCTAACGGCTTCGCATATGAAGGAAGTCCTTAAAAACTGCAGTCAGTGACGGCATACCATCTCTCAACGAAATTGAATTATACATTCACCTCGGGTGTTTCGAAAGACCAGACCATCAAACACAGACCCAGACCTCGAAACACAGACCGTAAGTGGAATATCACTTCCGGGTCTGGTGTGTCGAGTCTGGTGTTTCGAAACACCGGGGGGGGTGGATGTCTCGAAAACACCGACCTCGAAACAACAGACCTCAGACCTCGAAACATCGACCCGGAAGTGAATTCACTTCCGGTGTCCTGAGGTCTGTTGTTTTCGAGTTCGGTCCTTTCGAGACATCCCCGGGTGTTTCGAAACACCCGACTCGAAACACCAGACCCGGAATTGAATTCTCTTCATGGTCTGAGGTCTGTTGTTTCTAGGTCTGGTGTTCGAAACACCAACCCCAGGGGTTTGGAAACACCAGACCTCGAAACACCAGACCCTGACACACCAGCTACCCGGAAGTGACATTCATTCCGGGTATGGTGTGTTCGAGGTCTGGGGTTTCGAGTATTGTAAGTACGGCAAGTGTGTGAAGTAATCATGAAGTCCCAAGGATATTTAGCCCCGAGTATAGCCACGAGGAAGCGTTCTTCTTAATTCGTACTGAACATGTGTATTTATCTTACGCTGCGCTTGCAGGCCTACATACTGTTCCATTGAGATGGGTAGCCAGCGGCTAAGCGTATTATAAATATGCATGCCTGTTCCCATGTCTGGACAGACAGAACGTTTCACGGGCAAACTGGTCCGCCGAAGTGTCATATTGGCGGATCTTAAGCCTTTTAGGACAAAGGCATGATTTCGCCTCCGCTTGCAACCAGCCAATTTCATAATACGAAAATTGGGTTATAGGGTTTCATAAAGAATTGCTTGCATTTTAAAAAGGAAAGGATGTGAGATAGCTTGGAATGTGGCGGGTGGGGGGGGGGGGAGGGGAGGCGTGGACTGACGTACATGAAAATGGACGGTCTTTAGAGAACACATCGGTGAGAATTGAACAGCTTGTGGAACGGAAGGGAAGTAAATTGGGGGTTCTGTTGAAAATGACTTTCCTATAATCAAGCTTGAGACTGCAGATGATGTAAAAATAAGGACTGCGGACTTGCATTTAGAAGGGTTAGGGGGAATGGTGTTCGAAAGCTCTAAAAACAAGTGCTAAAAACTCAGCAGATAACACATTTTTAACACTTGGGCGCAAATTCCGTCAAGTACTTGTTAGGGTAGCTAATTGCGATCGCGGATACGTGTAGGAGGAATATTGAAAATTTTCACGTTCGAAAATACGATTTAGGGTGCTTTTGTGATGATTGGACACGGATGATACCCCCTCCGCCATCGAGAGGTGGACCCCCAGGGTTTTTTACCCTGATTTTTAAACGATTTTCTCATATTTGTTTTTTGTGTTTGGCTGTAACTTTGCAATTCTCCGTTTAGGCTTTCAATATAAGAGTCAAAAGGTATCAATATTAATACATACATAGACTGTGTGTGGAGTTGTGTATAGTAAGCATTATTAAAAAAAAAATCGCCGCCATTACCTATTTTGCACTGACGTTCTCCAATACAACAAAATTTTTTTTTTTGGACCTAATTAGCGTAGAACCTCTGTGGTATGACCCATGCACGTGAATGTGACAAGAATGATCGTGGTTGCCATAGTTACCAAACGCAAAGTCCTCAAAAGAGGGGTGAGGTCGCGCGGTCGTCTGCATAATAAATGGGGCGCCAAGTTAAATCAAGTTACATACTAATGCGCTTTTTAATTTTATGTAATCATCTGAACATGTCCCGTTACCGTGCACAGGCCATTGTGGTACCAGTTTCTTGTACATTATCAAGAAAAAAATTGAACAAAACCTACTCTTCAATGGGTTTGAAATTGAAATCTCACCTCTTCGGAGTGGGTCCTGTATTCACTCTAAAAAGAGTTGAAATCCACTCTTTTGCATTTAGAGGGAGAGCACATTAGGAAACATTGAATATATAAAGGCATGGACAAACTCTTCCACTCACAATGCAAAAGGAAGACGTACGTACGTTACTACCTCAAATCTGCCACACAGGACCCTCAAAAGTAGAACAATTTTAATTTAGGATACAGACGCACGTATGATAAAACAACCTCCCGAACCAAGCCGACATTTGCCCGGCTTGACCACAAACTGAAACTGGGCGCGGAATCCTCAAATTGGGTTGGGAAACTTGACTTGGAATTCCTTCGGGTAGGTTGTGGTGCGAGGGTCGGCTCTGGTGGTTCGAGGAATCCCCCCGGGTGTTAGACAACACGACCTAGAAACAAAAGACATCAGAACCCGGAAGGATTCATTCCGGGTCTGGCTGTTCGAGGGTCTGGTGTTTCGAAACCAACACGGGGGGGGTATCGAAAGACCAGACCCGAAACAACAGACCTCAGACCCGGCAGGGAATTAATTCCGCGGTCTGGTGTTTCGAGGGTCTGTCTTCGAAACATCCCCCCCCGGGTGTTCGAAACACCAGACATCGAAACACCAGAACCGGAAGTGAATTCACTTCCGGGTTGGTGTTCGAGGTTCTGGGTATGTTGTTCGAGGTTGGTTCTTTCGAAACACCCCATTCCCGCAGCATTTTACAAAGCTAGGGCACCAGAACGCCACATGAAAAGCGGAGCGCCATTCAAAATTAAAGATCTTCATGCAAAAAAATCAGATCACTGTGCCCTCCCTGGACCCTTGGAAATCGGTCATTGAGCCTGCGCTGACACCCTTTTTGATCCCCATGGGCCGCACATACGGCCCCCACGACCCAACTTGTCCACGGATTGACAATCAAAAATTACATGAGCTCTACACACTGGATAGGCAAGCTCCACGCGATGAATCACTGACCTCATCCATGAATGAGCGGGCGTACGGAGCGAGAAGTGAACATTGTCCTCCATTTGGTAGAGGGCAGAACCCGTAGTTCGCCGGCATATTTTCAATGGCACCTGCTACGAAATTTGAAAAATTACTCAAAATAAGGGGAAAACGAACGAGGTTTTTTCACACAAAGGAATTCGTTATTTTCAAAACAAACCATTAATGACCAAATAAAGAAATCGGAAAAAAAAAATAATGAAAATAAAACGAGGAAATGTGAAATAAAAAAATAAAATAAGCAGCAAATTACATAGAGACTGTTATAAACATAAGATATAAAAAATATTGGTATTAAGTAAAATATAAATGAGTGAAGAAGTTATAAGAAAGAAAGAATGGAGAAACGAATAAATCCAACTTCCCCTTATGATTATGAATAAATGAAAAAATAAGAAAAAAGAAGGACGGGAGGTTGGGCGGCGGAGTTGGGAGGGTGTTTGGGGAGGGTTGAAGGGGATGGAAGATTGAAGGGGACGGGAGGGGAGGAGAGGGGAGGGGTGAGGAGGGAGGGGGGAGGGGAGGGGAGGAGAGAAGAGAGGAGAGGAGGGAAGGGGGGGGAATGGGTTTTAAAAAAAAAGGGAGGGGAATTGGGGAGGGAATGGGAGGGGGAATTGGGTGGGGGGGGGGAAGGGGGGGGGGGATGGCGATGGAGCCGGGGAAAGTGAAGGGAAGGGGAGGGGGAATGGGGAAACTCAAGCGTGATGAATATGCAAAAGAAATCACCTCCAGAAATAACTGAAATCAGGAGAAATGTCCGAAAGAAAAAAATAATGAAACAAACGGAGGATGGAAATAATTAGATAAATCGTGAATAGCAGAGCATATTTTTATAACTAAGATAAATGCATATTTGAGTTAATACACGAAGTCATGCACGCCTGATGTGAAAGACTTAAGAATGCATGAGGAAAGAATCCTGACTGGATAACGAATTAAATTCCAACTACCTCTGACTAAGGGTTAATGATTATATGAATAAATGAAAAAATAACAAAAGAAGTGAAGGACGAATGGGAAAGGGGAAAGACGGGAAGGAAGGGAAGGGGGGAAGGGAGGGGAGGGGGACGGAAGTAGCTGGAAGGGGAGGGGAGGGCGGGTGGAAGGCGAGGGGAAGGGAGAGAGGGAGGGGCGGGGAAAGGGAGGGGGAAAGTGAATGAAAATGAAGGGGAGGGGAGGAAGAGCGAGGGAGGTTAGTGTAGTAACTAGAGGGGGGAAGGGGAGGGGAGGTTGTTTCTGAGGGGAGTGGAGGGGGAAGGGGAAGGGAGAGTGAGGGAACGTGAAATTGTTCCTGTAAAATATTCACACATAATTATAACACAAGTTTTTTTTAACATAACATCATTTATTTTGAAGACATTTTAGTGTTTCAACCTTTCATCAATAATTTTGTATAAACTGACAAAATTGCACTCCAATATGCTAAACAGTAAACCAATCCCAGATTTAGGATTCTGTATCGCGCCAATTGCCGGAATTATGACTGTGGCATAATTTGGCGATGCTACTACCACCAATTTAATAAAATCACTCTAAGATTTATTTCAATACAAGAAAAATTCACAAGTTGCATTGACTTCGCAATGAATCAGTACGGTGACCTACATGTTTGCCCTCTACTCTACAAAATGCCGCAGGGGAAGTCCGGTGCGTTTCAAATCGCCCGATATTTCAATTAAGCCGGCGAGCCCGCTGATCAATGTATAGATGTCAGGGGATTGAACGCGAGCCGAATGAAGCTACCGGAAGGTGCGCAGCGTCCCTTTGATTACCAATAACATTAACGCGGTTGCACTGGTTTCTATGGGATGAGTATAAATATATGCTATAAAGTACTTTTCTGGCAATATCTGAAAAAAATAGCAAGGCATTTGCAATTTGTATGGTGTATGGTGCCCGTTTTGCCTGTAATAACTGTGAGTGAAGTAAACGGGCTGTATTCTAGGCCCAATTTGCGACCCGATTAGGGATGGTAACGCCTTCAGCTAACACTGGATACATACTATGTATGCACTTGCATTGCCATGTACTAAGACTATGTGCTCTAAAAATGCTATAATAACTCCATGGAAATACCAGTATGGAGCACTAAGACTTCTAGTTCAAAAAATTGTCTTTAATTTCATGGCATTTCGATGGATTACAGTGTAGAAAGGGACTCATTAGGCCTCTAAGGGGTATTTTAGCTTGTGCTTATAGTCACTAGATAGCAATAAAATCCCAGGTCAAGAACAACATTTCAGTCCTTCAATTTAAATTTCCAATTCAAGTTGATTTAAACATTAAACCATGGTTTTGCTGCAGTATCTGAAAACTAGAATGCAGTGCATTTCGTTTACAGTCAAAGCAAGATTTTTCTCCGATGGGGTGGGGGGGGGGGTTTTCAATCAGGGGTTTGGTGAGTACCCCGCTCATTCCCCAGGGTTCTGATTGACCACTAAAAAGTATAACAAGACCCAATTGTCAGTGTGAAACAAACCTCTAACGGGAGTCTGACGGAAGCCAGTTTTTGTTTAATAAAATTATACTTAGTCTAGTTTCAGGGTTTTTTTTAAAATAAGGGGACAAATTTGCCGTAAATAAACAATTATACCCTTGTGGGACCGTTCTCCATACGTAATAAAATACCTTGTTAAATAGACAATATACAAAAAAATACACATAGGGGGTTATTTGCTGATAGGTTGAGGTACATGTTCCTTTGTATCATTGAACCAGTCACAATCCAAACGGAATTTGATACCCCCCTAGAACTTCATTATTGTGAATGTATACCCTAGAGGTTGTCCCGCATTTGCAGCTTAGTCGCTCTTTTTTGGGAACGAGCAAATTGGTCCCGACCAAAATTAAAGACCCCAGGAATTTTATGTCCAATTTTTAAAATAGAACAGTTGCCTGCCGTAAAAAGAGAGATACGAGGTCATGTTCCAGAAAGATAGGTGGGGGGGGGGGGGGGGGGGATAACCACCCCCTGTGATTTCTTTACAATCCGATTCCTATAATTTGGTACCACAAGATAGCTTGCGTTTTTCTCCAAGTGGTATCCAAATAATAGTACCAACATTCCAATATGAACAAAGTTAAAGGCAGAGTGAAAAATACCAGCTATAGGCGAGGGTGGGTTAGTAAAGCGGAACAAATATTCTGCAAGGAGGATTAAAATATCTAATATTCTGGAAGCTGTAGTCAAAGCACTTAGGCTTACTCCATGAATTAGTGTGAGTTGAAAAACATGAGAAATATGCATTTAAAGACATTAAAAATATTTGAATATTGTTCGAACATACCAACCTATACTCGAAAATCAACCAATAATTGACAAACCTGACATAGTGCAATTAATCGCCTAATTCGCTCACTTTTCCTTAGTTTCCCTATTCAGTTGTACGCGCCCGATCGGGTGTCTTGGGTAGGCAAAAAGGGGCCGACGTTGCAATTTCGGTTTCCTCACGTTCGAGCGGGGCGTAGCCCTATCCAGTGTATAGCGATCAGTGACAAAAATACCACTATGGTTGACGCACAGAGAGTGTTTCAGTGACCAGGGCGTTTATACCACCAGACCCTGAGAGGGTGTAATACAGGAGATTCGAAGCAAGTAATCAAGGGATTGTTTGCAGCGTGCATGAAGTTTCTGGTACGATATTGTTATGTAATTCAACGATTCTTCGACTGACTGATGAGAAGCAGTGACGTTAGTCAATACTTTCAGTTTATAACCCCAAGATGGGAGTGTCGGGCTATTTTTAAATAAATGATGCTCACACGTGCGGTTACTGTCAAAAAGCCTTCGAAACCGTAGTACTCAATGAATGTTACATAAGCCATGAACAACTAAAATGAACTCCGATTTTGTACACTCATTTGTTCGACTCTTAGGTAGAATGTGCTAAAATCAGTATTACTGACATCTGGAGATCTTCAAATATCAGGAGTAATTAAAATGTAGTATTTTACTCTTTCAATATCCACAAGAACACTTTAAACAACATTTGGGTCAGTTATGTCCAAACTCAGTTTTAACAGAATTGGATCTAATTGGACATTTATATGAATTTTGACTTGTGTCCTTATGAAAAATAAAAAGTACAACAAACCTCACGGAGAACATGACCAAAGCACTCTGGAGATACCCCTCCGATATCTCTTCTATGTTGCTAACCCGAGTTTCGATTCGCCGGTCACTGTCATGTGCGATTGGATTCGTGGGATTTGCAATCATGCTCCAGGAAGGCTATATTTCCACTCGTCCTAATGAGCGGCGCTTTTCATTATTATGTGTGCGCTTTATCCGTTAATGTTTTATGAAGTATTACACACAGAAACGATTCCTTCCGGCTCGTGCTTGGCGTGTGTCTGTGGGCGCTGTCCGTTCTATAAAGGCGTGCGTTCGAATCCCACTCCAGGATCAAAATGTAATTTAGGATTTTATTTGTATCTTAGAGTTGGAGATTGGAACCATAAAAACCATAGAGTTGTGGATTGCAGTAGAAAAATATTGAAAGCGGCCTTTAATGGATAATAAGACTGGTCATGTCCTGGAGCATGATTTTGTCGGGCCAGAATCTCCGATCGTGCGAGCGATGATCAAAGTAGTCTCACACGTCAGGGCGGTACACGCCCAAACAGGGGGCCGTCGCCCCTTTTAACCTACATTGAGTGGATTAACAACAAGATGTGCCGGCTGGGGTTTGGCCAACACGGGGAGCACTGCAGAGCTTGTGTTGAGCAACTGACCAGTTAATGATCCAAATGACGAGTCTGATTTGCCAAAGGATCCGTGGTCGGCGGAGCGAGAAGCACCAGCCGCAGAAAGCAGTGAATGATGCAGTAATTAGAGTCTCAATTGGCTAATTTTGTCCGATCAGTGATCTTCGTCTGTGTGGAACAAGTTCAGCATAAAGGGCTTGGTCCGAGGCCAGCAAAGATGAAGGGGATAGTACTGACTCAGATATAGTCGCACATCATAGGGACTAATGACGCCGGTTAAATATAAGATTAAGAGACAAAGAGTTAATAAATAAAAACAGTGGCAGTTCTTTGTTATTAAAATGGATAATGGATATAGGCGATTTAATCATCGCGAGAAGACGATAATTGCTATAGTTTAGAAATAAGTGCACAGTGACCATAACGTTTTTTCAGGACCCAATCTTAAAATGGATTGACAGCCTCAGTAATCAATAGAGAAGGTGAATGATTACATAATAGTCCCAACTACCCCATGGTGAGGTGAATCATGCCTAATTTTGATTTTGTTGGTGAGCCTACGAAGGCCAGACGTCTGGTTGTTCATTTTCCTGCTCCAAGCAGTGTGAACGAGGACCACGATTTGTTAATTTACAACAAAAAAACTGCACAGAGGTTCCTAGGCTATGCCCTAGTCCAACGGCATTGTCAATTATTTTGCGCCGAGATTGCTTGTTAACTCCGAAGGGAGGTAAAGTAAGCCAAAGTCGTGGATTTCCTTAGCGATATCGCATTGCAGAGTACGGTCCTCTCAGACATCATCGAGAGGTGGGTCATTTGAGCTTACGAAATCTTTCAGACAACACGAGTGACCTACCAGACTTATTGTGTCAAATGGTTTGGACATTCTAAAGATTCAATCATTTTCCTATGTACTGTTTGCAGATGATTACAACATATCCTCTCAAAACCGGACATGAACACCATGCACCACACTAACCACCTTTTCAATTGTGAACTCCAACATGTCTCAAAATGGCGTAAGGCTAACAAATTTATCCACTTTAATGGAAGCAAAACTCTTACATTCACTGTCACACTAGAAAAACAAAAAACTACAAAACACACAAACAAAATCATTATTGGAAAATATCCCTTACGAGCCCGTTGCCATACAAAATTTGTGGGAGTAATATATCTGAGAGTCAACTAATTGGAAACCATATTAAAACAAAACAAATCAGGTTTCTAGGTATTGGCATCCTTAGAAAACTCTAACATACCCTTCCCTCCAAAGTCTTGGTCTCACTTTACACACACTTGTTGGGTCCTATCTTTAAAACTGTACATTAGCCTGGGCTATCACATACCCTACACATCAAACTTATGCCCGTGACCAGTACAGTACTAAAAACAACCAAGTTAAACAAAAAACTAGTTAAAAAGTAAAAAAAAGGCCATCCGCCATTTGCACAAAATTCTCTCTCATTCCAAACCACTCTTCTATTAATTAAAAACTCTGAACATCGTGATAAACACACTTCAAAACTGTTTTCATGGTATGCTACTCCATCAAGGACTTCCGAACTCATTTGACGGTTTGTTTACCAAAAAATAATGAAATACTAATTACAACACAAGAAATGCTAACCATTACCAGACTCTAAATGCTGTTCATCGTAATCAGAAATAATCAAAAAATATACACTTCAATGGTGCTAAAGGTTTCAGCTATTATCTGAGAGTGATGCGGTTATTATTATAAATATGTAAGAATTCAGTCCTAGGTAGTGTCACTTAGGAAACTTGGGTTAGTGTCACCAACTTTTGTGATGACTTCGCTTCAGGTCTAGGTAGTGTCACTTAGGAAACTTTGGGGTTAGGTGTCATCCATATTTTGTATAATCTATTTTGTATTAAAATGCGACATGTTAGTGTCACTGCATGGGGAGTAGATCTAGGTAGTGTCACCGGGTCCCATTGCTTGGTATTTCACGTATCACCTCTTATATTAAACTCCTTGCTCTGCTGAGGCTCCAGTACAGTATCTGTAAGATGTATTACAAGGCCATATGTTGTGTATATTGTAACTTAATAAATTATGATCCTATTTGATGGCTGACACGTGCCGCACATCTTTGTTTCATCTGTCTGGGGGTAACTGACTGATGTGAAAAAACTGTAACAAAATCCTTAAATCTGCTGGTCAAATACACTTGTCATGTTATGCTAAGGACACAGTTCGCAAAGGGTTAATTGTGGAAGATGTTCAACGCCGCGGTTACCCAGTCCAATTGCATTCATTTCAAGGCCGCTGCGTCGTATTATGACACGAGGTTGTATGTAAAATGTTGGCAATTCGATTAACTAGTACTGGACCATGTGGAAAATGGACGTGTGGGTAAACTGCTATTTGAAACAAAGGTGTTTAGACCAAATGGCAATGGAGCCCAACTGGCAACTAGTTCAACTGGCGATTGGACTAACTAATTGCCTATATCTCGTCCCACTGAACTTCTATGGACCAATGGGCCATGGCCTGTAATGTCTCAATGGCCAAAGGTGGCACGAACACATTGACCCAACCACAAATTAGTAATTAATAAGAATCATTCACATCGTTGGTATTTAAATCAAGTAGTCTTATTTTGCGCATCTGTCCATGATTCTGCATTAAGATTAACGGTGTTTGCTAAGCAATCAGTGTCCCAGAAGAAATCGGGCTATTTATTTACTGCAGCATCTATGCGACGCTATTTACCCCACCAAATTCAGTCGCAATTTAGCATCGTGCCCTCTTATACTTACACTTCTAACGTCTACGTCCTCATCACTCATACAAATCAGCTTTGAAAATAAATTAAACTTGATAGATGTATCATTTTCTGGAGTAGTTGAATGAATCAACCATATAGCAGGAACAGACAACGGTGACAACCTTTTGAGGTTTAAAGTAATTGTCTTATTTGTAGCCCAAAATATGCCACAATCTTGAAAAAAGTGTTTCAAATAGAACTTACCATTATCCGGATTTACACCCTTTAAGATACCACTTATATTTCAACATAACATAGACAAATACCCTTTCAATCATTTTGGGGTGTCATTAGCTTATTGGCCACCGTGTAATATCAAATGGTGGGGAATCCGTGGATAGGTGTAAAAGCTGACTATTGATATGAAAGACTGGAGCTCGACCTATACTATCCGATTGGAATTATCTTTAGCGCAAATTAAAGATAATGATTGGGCTTTTTTCACGATGACACCACATATGTAGGGGTATAATGTTATGTAACATTCAAAATGGCGGAACAATCCGGGGTCAGTTTTTTGTTACTACTCACTAAGCTCACCCCTGTAGTATAAAAGTAAATTTCACAATGAGATTAACACTCGGAAAATAGAGCAATTAAATACTTAGCACTAATTGCGAGGGGTTGCGATCATGTTAAGAAACAAAGTTTCTATTCTCTAATGGCAAATATATGTACTTTACAGCTTTGAAACTTGGTAAGCATATGTAAAGGTTGATGTACAGTACATTTTCCTATTTTTGTTTTGTAAAAAATAAAAAAAAAATCCAACACCTCCCAATGTTAAAGACCCGACGATATTATTTTTTATAACTGGGGGGGGGAAATACTGAAAAAAAAAGAAAGGCAGAGAATAAAGAGAATCGAAAGGACAACACTGAAATAGGGCCATGACAGACCGAATAATTTGAAACCATATTTGACCGATTTGGAACAGAAATCTATATGGGCTATTCCAGAAACTATCCACAACCTCTTATTAACCACTTCTTCTCCAAAAATGCATGGAATTCCATAGTTAAATCCAGAAGGTGCATGAAAACATGACATCCAAAAGTGGATGAGAAAAGTTCCACAATAAAAATCGTAAAAAAAAAACATATCCATATACCAAATGTTGTTATTTTAACAGATGCATTCACTGAAGAGATAATTGATTAATTGAGTAGCTAACCCAAGATGACTTTGGGAATTCCCATGACATTACTTACCCACTGAAAAAATCCCATTTCCCAAAGAATACTATCACTAGTAGGTTGTTTTTTTTTTTCCCTTTCGTTTCTCTTTGTTCAAAAACACCCAAAGATGATGAATTACCTGAATGTCCCACTGGAATTCCTCACATTGATTGTAAAAACGCTTGGGGAATTTCCATGTTTTTTTCGAATTTGGAAATTGTCACGGGGGTGCATAATTCCTGGAATAGCCATATTTTTACCACCCATTAAATGTCGCCAGTTTAAACTATGTGCAGCTGCACATTGATGTAGGGTGTGCACCAGGATGCTGAAGGTCATTATGAAGGTTATGATAGCTCACAAAACAATAAATTTCAAATGCCCCTTAAAGAGAATACTTATGTGTGCATTTAAAGCAGATCGCTCATAATTGTCTGGGATGCTTGTCATTTGAAACCAGCTGCATGGGATACCCACGATTAGTAAACTCCGTCCCCGGACCCTCAACATTTAGGTATTCAGAGTCCCATATTTTTAATGTCCTAGACTCTTTCCTTTTATTACATGTAGCCCATTGGACACTACGTGTCCATTAAAAACCGAT
Organism: Ophioderma brevispina; assembly: GCA_023653785.1. Lineage (NCBI taxonomy): Eukaryota > Metazoa > Echinodermata > Ophiuroidea > Amphilepidida > Ophiodermatidae > Ophioderma > Ophioderma brevispina. The sequence continues at coordinate 18,610 of JAMKCH010015844.1, forward strand.
AGTCCCCAGTACGCTGAGAATCAAAACTTGGTATCCATAGACCCCCTAATTTTAAAACATATGGTCCTTAGACTGTGAATTCAACTGCATGGGACACCCAACTATACACTCAGTCCCCGACCCCCTCAGATTTAGGGACCCGAGATGTGTTATGTAGTAAACTTCAGAGTCCCACTATTTTTAAATGTCCTAGGACTCTTCTTTTTATTACCTTAGTCCACAGGATACTGCGTGTTATTTACTCGAGAGTCCCTAGGACACTGAAAATCAAAACTTAGGTCTATAGGACATCCCAATTTTCAAAACCTATGTTCCTATGACTGTGAAACTCAAAATAACGTCCGACGGACTCTAAAGCTAGACTGGCTCGCTCGTGACAACAACCGGCGCCAAATGTGTAAAACAACAAAATGAATTACATACCAAGAACTATGCGTCTAAATTATAGTAATTGGGTCACGGTTTGTTTTTAATTGTTATTGTTCTCAACCCTATTAATCAATAATGAATAAACTGTGTAATAATAAAAAAAAGTAACATTAAAGTTGAAACGAAAGATTTTGAAGCACCCAGATATTGTGCCATAATAGCATTTAATTTAGATTAGACACTCAATAAATTCCTTATACCTTGTATTTGGATTACAGAAATGTCTTAAAAGAGAAAAAAGTGATTTTGATTTGCTTATATATTCAATATAAAACATAGCTGATTTCGTATTTGCTTCTATACGAATTAGAAATATCGCAATTTGAGGGTTACCAAAGAAACAATTTCTCAGCTTAATCCTTTCAGATGGGGGGATATTTTGATGTGAAGCTTTACACCAGTGCAAAATAAAAATAATTGCAAAAATAATTTCAATTTTTTAAGGTCACCTGATATGAAACAAGGGTGTCAACATCAATTGGAGAAACCTGTTCATCATCTTCGATTACTGATGACATAAGTCTCATAACAGAGAATCTAGAAGAGGTGTAAAGTCATGCTTTAAGAGTTAGCTGAAGCCAGTAAGGAATGCGGACTTAAAATTAAGAACATGCAGCAAACAAAAGATAATGAACAAGCCCACTTGTATCACAGAAGAAAGTCACTGTCGGCGGCTGCCACATAGAGGAAGTAGATCAATACATTTGGGACAGCAGTTTAGCCTGAAGGAAGTGGACAGAACAAGAGATCGTGGAAGAGGATCAAGCTTGGATGGGAGACAGATGGCAAACTAAGTAACATCATGATAGGAGACATTTTCTACAGTGTCTGAAGAGAAGGTCTTCAACCAGTGCATAATTCCAGTCATGGTATATGGGGCAGAACATGGACTCTTTCTGTAAAAATGGAGAAAAATTGGAATCAGCTCAAACAACATGGAAACGCCACATGCTAGGGCATCACTTTCAAAGATAACAAACAAAACTCAAGACTCTTGGAAAAAACAGCTAAGGAAAAGAAAATGGAAGTGGCAGGGGCAACCTTTGTAGATGGTCAGACAACAGGTGGACAACAGCAGTTACAACTTGGGGAGACCTATGATAGGCAAAAGAAAAACCAGGGAAGACATTGCAAAAGAGGAGGGATGAACTTGCTAGTTACTGGGGAACAGTGAATTGGTTAAATAAAGCTAGTGATAGAGTGGCGTGGCAGAGTCTACTGAGGCTTGCGTCCAGCAGTGGACTGATGACAGCCTGATGATGATGATGATGACTATGTGAAATCTTCGTTGCCCTTTCAGCGATCTTCTTTTATTTCATATGTTGTATAATAGAAAACAAAATTTATTACTATTAGTGAATAATGACAAGAGAAAGTGACTTTCAAAAAGAATGAAATTAACTCCCAATGGAGGAACAGTTCACTGTTTTAGATATGAATTTCACCTTTTTTACCTTTGGAAAACGAGTGATAAGTCATGATTTTTGGAGCAATCACGGTTGACCAATCATAAAGAGTGATTTTCAAATTCAATACAGATTATTAAGAGGTAGTGATTTTTAAACGCTGATTCAACAATTTTATTTCAAATGTTACTTACAAATGAAATTTAGGCAAAAGCAAACAAAATTATTCCTTATATGAATCCAGTTGAGCTTTAGTCATTTCAAGATGGATTATGAAAGACAATGATGTTATTTCCACACACTTGAAGCATTCTAATCATCCCTGTAACTAGAAGATAATATTTGGACATGATGTACTTAAGGGCTATAGGCCAGTTGCCAAAATCAAAATTAATTGCCAATCTGATTGAGAAGGCAGCATCACGTCAGGTAATAACAGCATTGTTGGCGATCATGAGCTTGGTGGAGCTATGCAATCTGCATACAAATCCACATTACAGAGACAGATTTCTCCAGGTATTTACATACTTCAATCCCTCGATATCAATGACCATGATATTTTGATTAAACGGCTTGAAACCAAGTTTGGTATCACAGACATTACTCCTGCCTGGTTTAGATCATAATCTTAGAAAGTACCCGAGATGATGGTTGACATGGAAATGTCCAAGCAGCGTATTTTCAAATACTATGTTCCCAGGGTCCATTGTAGGCCGGCGGCCGGGTTTCATTAATGTATATTAATCCAGTCGGGTTGACATTATAGGGATCATGATGTTAACTTTCAACCGTATGCCTGATAGGAATACTCAGCTTTTCTGTGAGGTTAATCCAAGATCTAGGTGATACTCTGTTCCTCAGGGATCCATTGTAGGCCGTGAGTTTCATTATGTAGATATTCATCCGTCGGTGACATTATTAGGGATCACGATGTTAACTCTTTCACTGAAGTGATGTACATCAGAAAAACACCTGGGTGTCAAATGAACATGGGGTAGATGACTCAATGAAAAGAAAGAATCGATGTCTGTGCCACAACGCCATGGGTTTTGAAAAAAATCTGCATACAACACAGTTAGATCTGGGTGAAACCCATGTTTCTGAACCTGTGTGCGGTAAAGACCTTGGTGTTAGTTTGATTCCACCAGAGTATGGTCCAATCAATGGAGCTATGGTAAGAGTGTAAATTACCAATTCGTAATTTATGACGTATTCGAAGGTTTTTATCACTTTTGTGGTTGCAACGTACGTCTTTGTAGCAAAATATTGAGAAGACCTTTAAAAAAAACTATCAAAAAGTCTACTAAAATCAAAGGAGTGGAACAATATTTTTAACCACTTAAGTGCCCAAGGTTGTTTTCACTCACGTTGTGCCTAAGGAAACCATTTTCCCGATGGAATTTGCAAATTGAAAATCATACCACCTTTGAGGGGGCATAAGACAAGGCCAAAGGTGCAATATAAAGGAGTTCCGGTATCGTATGGAAATTAGGGGGCAATCATTGTTTTCGAAATGCGTCAAAATTCGCTCAAAAGTAACATGATGTTCCCGCGGCCCTGTTCCCTAGCATACACATTGCAAATTCATTTTGATTGTTTGATATCTTATCATAAGGACCCAATTTACACATATATGTACACAACAGGTACCATTTTGTACATTCTTGTATTTTTGTGGGGGCAATCGTATTTCCCATAAGTTTGTAAAGCAAGGGCGCGGCAGTCGCTCGGATGATGGAATAGCGTCTTTTCAGCACATAAAGGGGGTAATTATTTTTCTGATTATGTAATAACGTTTTGTTTCATGCATATGAAACAGACATAAGCAGAAAAATATTTCTGGCAACAGGGTTTGCTAATTTTTAGTTTAAAATCACACTCCGGTTGGTGCATAAGGGGGGGGGGGGTCCTAGGGACCCAAGCTAATTATTCTGCATTAACGGGAGGAGGAATTGTAGTAAATTTTTTTTTATGGAAAGAAGCGCAGCGATAAGTGCACAATTACAAAAAATTAGGAGTTCGAAATATTTTTCTGCGAGTGAGAAATCGCCAGAAAAACCAAATCTTGGCGGTCTATGGAACCCCCATTAGCACGTAAGTGTAAGGGGGGAAAATTAAGGTTTATAGAGGGGTCCAAAATATGAAAAGTATCCAAAAGCGTCGTCGAAAAGTATGCCAACGTGTTCGTTACATTTTCAGGATTAAAAAAAGGTATAGTTTGCCCTATCTGCAGGTTGTAGTTCAATAGTATGATCAAAATAAGTTCAAGGTCACAATGGGGGTAATATTTTCAGTTTATCCGTTCGTTATAAAAATGGTGTCAATTTGTTCGTCTAATGGTACAGAACGCGAAAATATACTGGGTGCACAATTATAATATTCGTTGCATAATGGAACGCAAAATGTGGCTGGGGGGGGCTATAGGGTATGGGAGCTAGGTCACTATAGTCTGATTTTGATTCCTGCAGTAAACGCATATTGTCGATGGTAAGAATTAATTTGGAGAGGAGGTGTTGAAGATTAATTTAAAACAAAAAGCCGAAAATGCTCAACTTTGTTCAAACTGAATTGAGGCTGTATACCCAGTGTACATGAAACCTTTTTGACAAATTTGTAACAAGGCCTCATACCACATACAGATCAATTGAATAGATTGCCGTACAGTCTGAGACACGCTATCGATTCTTTGTTTGGAGTCAATCAAAGAACGGATAAAGTGTAGGGAATATCTGGGGCGTGACCCTCGTACGGGTTGAGGAAGGCCACCTAAAGATTTTTGTAGTTCGTTATGAGTGGCCAAAACTCTTAGTATTTTTAGACAATTATTGACCAAGATGTCATGCATATGTCGGAAGAAGGCGAATAATGTAAAACGGATCAGATTTTATAATATTCCTTAGTGGACGTAAACGAACTTTGGCGGCTAATATTTATTCCTATTCATTTTCTTTCTTATGTTGAAAGGCTTCATGAGTTTGTTCAGTTTGGTGTTTGGAATTATTCAGTTTATTTGCTTTGCATTTTGGTCGTGAGAAACGGGGCATTTTTTAAGTATGGCCTTAAGCTGGATGTCTGGTATCGTCACATCGAAGTTTCGATATATTTGATTGGGTGAAGTAGGAACCTTCAGAACGAAGGAATGCGACACGCCCCAAAAACTTTTAATGGAACTGACAGGAATAAAAATCCTACTATAGTCATAGATTGTACTTCTTATATAGAAAGTTCAAACAAAGAATTATTTACATTATTTTTCTAGTGGGACAAAATTTACGTTTACAACCAGTCCGATCAAAATCGGCCCATTATATGAATTTTACCACAGGAATGACCTGAACTGTTATGTGCCATTGTACAAACTAAACGCGTGTAGATAGGGCAAAACTATACCTTTTTTTAAACCTTAGGAGGTAGTCCAATAAATTGGTACATCATTTTAATCATTCAATTTTTACCCCTGTACAAAAGTTGACCCCTTATTTCTACATGTTCCACTAGGTGATTTTGGTAGATTTTTAATATATATTTTGAATTTTTCACATAATACTTAACAGAAACCCATCCATTGTTTCTGTTGCAAATTTGTTTTGGGGTCAAATCATAAAATTAAACTGGACTATTGTCTTGTGACTATGCCAATTCCATTACAATATATGATAGACCGACGGGCTACCATGACACAAGCCCCTGCAGCCCCTGAGCCCCCCCGGGGATTTTTTGGAGACAACCATGTTGTGGGTGAGCCTTATACCATAAGCACCTGAATTCATGTCGTCTGCAAAATCCCCACCCTGTGTTTAACACGTGGATGGCTCTTATTTTCACAATGGCTGCCAAATACAACACCCCACCCCCCCTTCGGGAGAGAAGTAAAAACATGCCTTCCTAGCACAACACAAACAATCACAAGGTACTTGATTGTGATACCATAGCTTAGCTATGTCCCTCCTCTTTCCATTGATACCAAATGAGTACCAACATTGCTAGCAATTACGTCACAATGACGTCATAAGTTCGCATGTTAGAAAAATTGTCAATTTCCATAGACACACATAGGTGAAATTCAATTTTTCCCAAATGTTAAGGATATATCCAATTTTCATGCGGTTTTTTGCTCTACACTTGATGGAAAATTATATTTTATAAAATGAGAGCATTTTAGTGGTATACTAAATGGTTTTTTGAGAGCGTCGCTACATTGCGAAATATCAATTTTCACAACACCACTGATAGTCAGTACATGTATTTTCATATTTCCTCACATATGACGTCAAAGTGACTGTCACTAATGGGGATGCTGGGCACTTATTTGATACAATGGAAAGAAGAAACTCTAAGCTCTCCCGTGGTACCAAATTTTACAGGAATGATTTTCCGTAACGAAAATGGTGGGGGGGGGGGGGGGAGTCGGGAGTTTGTTACAACAACTGCTCAGGTAGACGAGGGTAAGTCAAACCATGTAGACCACGTATACGATGCTTTTCCATAAATCCTTGGAATATCGACTAATGTGCCAGAACACTCGTATGAGAGATTTTTTGAAGGATCAGCATCCCGAGATCCAATATCCAAGCCCTGATCTGGTATCAGGCAGATGTGGGGGCAGAGCCAGAAATATCCTCCACCAGATGATCAGTGTTGGAAGTTAGATGATGGTGCAGCTAGAGACAAGTGGCCATCAGGAGAGTTGATGCCACTAGAGTTGTCTGATATAATAGAAGAGTAGGAATAATCTGATACAGAAGACGATCGCCCGATTCTGGATCTCAATCAGCTGGATCGCCATCAGATCCCCATCGAAAAGCCAGTCCCCAGCGGAGATACTCACCAAGCTCAATACCAATAAATGCCACTTGGATGACAGCAGTCTTTCTTTCCACAAGCCACCTCTCCAAACTCCTTAAGACTATTTCAAACTTTCAAAGGACCGACTGCCTAAGAAACTACTCCGGACCGGACCTAAGGCAGTCAGCATCTGGCCTCTGTCCAACTCAGGTGCTCCATACCAGATACTTTGCAGCTATGCTCTTGCATGATCGACAACCCTGCTGCAGGTATAAGTTGTCCGCTGGAGCGCTGGCCGAAGACACCCCCACTAACCCCCCAAGCCGACAGAGGCAATCCAACGACGGGTCAAGCTTTTGGGCTTACCCCTCCCATACAGGGCAAGCATACTCCACACATTAGCAAGCACAGGGCAAGCGCCGTCGACTCAGGGCTGCGGGCAACAGGGTAATGGGGAAAGCCACCCTTGGTGGGGGTTCGGGGCGGACGGCGGAAGCTCTTGAGCACAATGTTCAAAGTGCTTTCTTTCGGAGAGGGGTTATGTCCTATCTTGAAGCAGACTGAACTATGCTGAACGGTGCGGGGTTCCAGGCATGGGCGGAGCCCCCATAGCTCTTGGGTTTTGAGCATGTTCAGTGCATCCGGAGAGCTCTCGGTTAATATCTCACAATCATGAAGCAATAACTATACTGCCCCTGCTTGGTCCCAGGTTTCGGAGCCGTGGAAGCTCTTGCAGTTAATAGCATGTTTGGAGTGCCTTCGGAGAGATCACAGTTTATCAATCTCATTATCTTGAAGGCAGTGACTATACTGCACCTGGAGTGTGTCCAGGTGACGGAGCCCCCTGCACCTCTCAGTTTTTAGTAAATGTTTTCGTGCCTTCGGAGAGCTCTCAGTTACCTCATAATCTTGGAGCAGATGGAATGCTGAAACGTCAGGTTGTCAGGGGGCGAGCCCGCATGAGCTTTTGGAGTTTAGCATGTTTCAGCGCATCGTAGCGCTTTCGTTACCACCTCACAATCATAAGCAGATGAACTAAGACTGTGTAAGCTCTTGAGTTTAATAGGCATTTTTAGTGCCTCTTCGGAGAGACTCATTTATCTCATATCTTGAAGCAGATGGCTATGCTGCCTGTGACAATTAACAACAACAAAAATCCACCCTCCCCCCCTAGTGAACTTTGCCCGGTGCGCTAAATTGCCAACACCCCTTTCGTAAAAAGCTTCTAGGTTAATCATTCTCTCATCCTTCTGATCATTTTAGCGAACAAATGTGAAGGTAGGCACCTTCACCGGGGTTAGGGTATGCCGTCAAATTCGACGAAGGGTATGGGAGGGTGGTTGCACCTGAGGATAGTTCTGGTGTATTTTTAAATATTGTGCAACAGATGGCTCTAAAACTAATGTTTATGGAACACTAGTCATTTGCATCATTTTAGGGCGCTGAAAACCGCATGAAAATCTGATTTCCTACCTTCTTAGCGTAAAATTGGATTTCGCGCCTATTTTCTGTGGAGCCAATTTCGCCGACTCGGCGATTTATGACGTCATTGTGACGCCATACTAGGATGTTGGTACTTATTTTGGGTATAAATGGAAAGAGGAGGAATCATAGCTATCATTGGTATCAAATCATAAGCATCGGGTTGTTTTATAACGAATTCTGGAAACCACCCCCTCCCCTTGGTAATTCCGTGGTTTCAAAAAAAGGCTGTGGTTGTAGTGTCTAGGTGTATACTAAGTTATAGAATATTTTTACATAAGCGCCTCTATATATACCTTGAAAGCTAACACCCTACTTCATATTTAAGTGTTTACTTTTACCACCTCAAACTAATCCATCCCTGGTGCACTGACAAAGTATATAATTAGGTGAAACCGGCTTTCACCTTTAAAGAGGCATTAAAGTGGTGTAAATACACGGTTGTTTCATTGTGTTTGTTTTGGTGGCCAATTTGAATTATGACGCCCCCAGAGGCAGGTTAAAAGCTGCGAAAGGTGTTCAGCTATTCCTTGGTGTGTTTGGTGCGACTAAGTAGTCGCACATAGTGCATGAATTTGATCAAAAATTAAGATATATGTCAAAAAAGGGTATTGTGAATATGGCGCCATTTTGTGAAAAGCCGCCCTCAACTCGTTTAACCCAGGGTGGGAATTTTTGCAGACAACCTGATTTTGATAGCTATATTTGTAGAAGGTTTCTCCAAAAAGTGGTCTCCAAAAATCCCCGGGGGGGTGCAGGGTTCGGTTATGGGCTCATAACCTAATGGTGCCAATGAATAGATTTCAAAGTCTCCAAGGAAAATATCAATACAACATCATTCTTTATGTGTATAAGTCTGTTCAAGGACAGGCTCCATCATTACTCACGGATGGTCTAAATATTTGTACAATGTTTTGGATAACCAGGGGTTTGCTAGTAATTCTAATTGAACAAGACGAAGCTATGCCTTTTTTCTGATGTTGGCAAACGGCATTGTTATGTATTGGTAAATTGACTAGTAAATAATACCTGTGAATGGTAGTCCTAAAGCTCAAAATTCTTGTGTCGCAAGAGAAGGCATTTTGGTTTTTATAATAATTAATATCGAAGATTTCCGGTAAATAATTGCTCCATGACTACTCTCATGATTAGTTTTTCCGTCGGTTCAGGTAGAGAGTCAAGTTATAGTAATTTTCGTAGGTGGTCACTATTCATCATAGCGAGGAATAGCGTTACGTAGGGCCCTAATTTGGCTTTTTCAGAGCTCCGCCAATATACAATCAGGGATCCCGATTCTAATTACAAAATCCGCTTCCTTTTATGACAAATAAGCATTTTTAGCATTCAAACCACTCGCGGTATAACTTACTAGACACATTACCACCAAATCTGTCAAACAATCGCAAAATTTTGAAAATTGGAGGCTCTCTTCAAATGTCTTATTGGCAGGGTGTTATTGCTTTAACTAAACCAAAATGTGATTTTGATTTGCTTATATTTCAATATAAAAATAGTTGGACTTTGTTTTGCTCGAATACAAAATTAAATTTCAAATTTTGTTGTAGGCACTACCAAAGAATAGAGTTCTTAGTTCAAGGGTGGCAGGGAGGGCCCCAGCCCCTGATTTTTTTTAGGAGTTTTATTTTTTTTTTTTGGGGGAAATTTGTTTGTATAGACATTGGTGATTGCAATTCCAATAAATAAATAGATAAGTTTGATTTTAAATTGAACCTACGTGCCCTGAATCCGAGACAGAGCGCGTGGGCCAGTCTACATCTGCAGACAAAAATCAGGGCTCAGTTTCAATTTTCCGGGGATTTTTTGTTCGCGACAAACCTGATGTGTAAAAACGGGGGGTCTGACTCCCCTCCCTATAAGTCTTTATTGTTCAGTAATCATGCACATGTACGATGAAATTAATTGATTGAAAGTTGCATTTACTCTACAATGCTTACAATAACTACGCTTAGTCTATAATATTATTTAAACCAGTGACTTGCTTGACTGGAAAGGGAGACTACCATTTCTACCAATCTGCCCAATAAATTGCGATGGATAATGAGTCTATGGACTCGGATTACCAAATTGATAGCAGAAGCGTATCTCGACGATGAGACGCAGGACAGAATGATTATTTATTGTCAGAGATGTGATTATCGATTCTTAAAATGCAAGTCTTGTAAGAAAAACAAGCATCAAAATGGTAAGTCCTAGTCGATGATATTCTAGATTTAGTTTAAACGACTACACGCAACGTAGCCAGCGAGGAGCCGCACCAGGCTAAATCAACCCACAACCGGATCAAAATTCGGCGGCATGGTTTACATGGAAACCAGACATTTCATCCCCGTACAATTCATCCCCGGGACATGTCATCCCCGGGACGATTCATCCCCGAGACATGTCATCCCCGCGAGGACGATTCATCCCCGAGGACACTTCATCCCAGTACACTTCATCCCCGTATACTGTAACGGTATACGCTTGAAGGAGTCGTGTTGCATTGTACAGGCAGTGTTACTAATTTAATGCACTGGGACTATAGCAAGAGTGATTGTGGCGGGTGCTTGGGTTTGCTGTGTTATGCTTGTCATGTACTGGCATGTGTTGGGGAGTCATGGCAGTGAGCGGATGTGTTGCTGTGTGTTATGTATGAATCGTGCATTGGAATTGTAGCTCGGCCTCTGTGTGCGGTGTGTTTACAGCACACAGTATAAAGCCTGTATTTCAAACTATGTGGTTATTGTGAGGATGTTGTTATTGAGAGAGCCGCGCGCGGAGAACCGACGGGGAGGAGTTGTTTTGTGTATTTTTCCTTTTTTGTCTCTGATGTTCCACGCATTCAAAGAATAAATTGAAAATACGAATAGTATAGCATAGCAGACTATTTAAAAAAAAAAAAAAAGATTGTTTCATCCATAAATTACCTTGTGACGTACTCTCGACTGGATTTTTTTTGTTTTTTTTTTCTTTTCCAGATAACCCAGTGTTTAAAGTTTGTCCCATATTATTTACAGTAAATTGTAGCGTTTGTCATAATTTCCGTTACGTAGTACTATATAGAAGACACCATTTTTTATCTTTGTCGCCATTGAAGTTCATCATCTGAAACAAAAAAAGTAAATATAACCTTCAGCCATCAACAATCGGAAGAAAAATTAAGAAGGAGAAAAACTATTAACGATATTGTGTAATTGTTGTTAAGCGCAAAAATTGTGAAAATCCCCCTCTTCTTTTTTCATTTTCTTTCCCATTGTTGGCCTTCGCAAAATCGGTTTTTAATTTTTCCGTGACCCAAAAGACACCCCCACCCCCAAAAAAGGAATAGAAAAGCAAAACTTAGGTTTAAAAGCAGAATGATATCTTAAAAGATGGCACACATCTTCTTTTGTTCTTTTTCATTTTGTTGGTTTTTTGTGTTGTTTTTTATTTTTTGTTCACTTTTATTAGTTGGATATAGTATAGCCATCAAAGGTCCAGTTTGATGGTTTAGATATATATATAACCATTGAAGGTCCGATTTTATGGTTTATACGGTTTCCTTTTTGTATTTTTTTAGGCAATTCCGTCTGGCCACAATGGACAGAAGAGTAGCTTACTCAAGTAAGTAAGTTAAGAAAACATTTAGTGATAAAACCTGTACTAAAACATGAGTCCTTGTTATTTAAATAGGGGGTTAGAAGTTGTAATTAAATATGCCTTAAGGGGGCATTAATGTTCAGAAAGGACATTTAATACTAATACTCTAGACACAATATCAGGAACTTCTGACTTAAAACAGTCACCCCAGAAAATTGACAGTTCGTTATTTGTAGCACTATATAATTAGTGTAATTCTGTTAACGTGCTTAAAAATTAATAAATGAATTTATTAATTGTAATGAATGTATAAAAATGTAATCAATTTTTATTGGTATTAGTAAAGATAATAAGGAAAATGAACACAAAACGAAATGGTGAAATTTTCTTTTGTGTCTAGATATTTGATATGTGTATTTGTCAAGCTGATAAATCCACAGATTCCTGTCAATTTCTTCAGATTCTTCCATCATGATTACTTCTAAACTGAAAAAAAGTTATTAGGTCTATACAGCTACATCTAACACACGCAATGACAATGCGATATATTCCGCTTCATTGTACATCGTATGATAGTGTCATATAAAGTGAAACCGATTCACCAATTCAAAACAATTTTTTCTTCAGCGACTACGTTGAAGACTATATACGGTATAGATTATAATATTATAATACATTATAATAAATAATATAAATAAAGGACTATACCGTTGAAACTTTAAGTCGACAGTCTACGTGGGACTGTGAAAATGCCAAAGATGTATTTATTATATTGTTGTGAATTGTGAGAGTGTGGAACGTTCGATCAAAGAGTATCAGAGCTATAAACACTTAGACAAAGTCAACCTTATTTCTTTTTTTTCCCAATTTGGTTTATTTGCGCTATCCTTATAGTAGCGAAATGGGACTGAATGCAAGGTTAAAATGTATGAAAGGTCCCGACATCATAAGTGGGCATGAAAATTTTACCAATTTTTGTAACTACAGGATTGATCTTGAAAGGGATGTCCCAATTACAAAAGTACCGCCAAATGGGTTCATTCGTTATTTTCACATTAAGTTAATGTCTCTGTTGATCATGGTAATGGAAGAATAGTTTCTTTGGCAAGGTATATAAGCATTAGACTTCTTTAATTAGAATTTAATAATTAAGATAGGGGAATATAGATTTACTTAAAGGAAAACAGGAAACGCGGATGAAATAAAAAACAGAAAAAATAGGAAACAGAAGCAAAAAAGTATATATATTAAATAGCAGTGGCGTAACAGGCGGGGGGGGGGGGCAGGGGGGACAGTTGCCCCCCCCCCCCCCCCCACGACTTTGGCGGGAAAAAATTTGCAAAAAATCATGCTAAATCAGCAGTGTTTTTTTTTTTTTTTTTTTAAGTTTTAACCAATTTTGTTGAAGAAGATTTGTGAAATATTTGCCTTTTGACCCCCCTGCGAGGGAACTTTCCCAAAACTGGGAATTTTTGCCCCCTCGAGGGGGCAGGCACGTTACGCCACTGTAAATAGGCAATGACAGTCTGATTGTTCATATTATGGAGTTTTCCTCCAGTTAGAACATATCAAAAGAACTTATAATTTAAAAGTATTTTATCGGTCCAGTGTTTGGATTAAAATGTGTACCAAGTCTTGCCCTTAGAACGAGTTAGTGGTCACATTTGGGGCGTTTCTATTGGTACAATTCCTGGGTAATAAAATTTTACTGGAGTTGGGAGAAAAATTAAAGTGATAAGCAGCGATTTGCTGATCATCAAAATTTGTATTTTGTATTTTTGTTTACTGGCCATGGATGTGCCAACATAACTGCAAGTGGTTGACTTGAAAATCCTGGTATAAAGACAAGGCAGAACTTTTTATCTGATTCTGTAATTTCTAAAGGTGCAAAAAATTTAAGCTGTAGTTGTAGTATTGTGCACCATGACCTGACAGTTTGACCTCAAAACACAAATATAATTGATCTTGTTATTATTATGGTGAAACCACAACCAGCTGTTAATGATCTTTGTTTATATTTACTGGTGTAACCACAACCAGCTGTTATGTCGATTTTGAGTTGCCATCGCTGTATTTTATTTGCGGGGAGACGGTATGACAAATTTCTTCAAATAGTTTACTTTTCCACTATTTGGGTGTTTGTTCGTACATTCAAGTAGTAATCATGGAAGTATATAATTTATCTGTGATTTAAAGACTCAAAAATAAACGTCAATTTTTTACTTTTATTCTTCTTTTATTCACATGCTCCGAGATAATATTCTTAGTTTGCAAAACACAGAGAACATTTTCGAGCTTATAACCCTTCCACAGTTATGGTTTACCAGCCAGGTACAATGCAACGTGTAAAATATCTCGCAAGTTTTGGAAATTGGTGGCGCTCTTCACAAAACATGTGCTATTATTGCTTGAACAACTGGGTATTGGCTAATTCATTAACGGCGTGATATAACACATAGGTAGTATTCCAAATATGAAAAAAAAAAGTTTAAAAAAAAAATTGCAGTTCTCGTTCTGGCATTAATTGTCCTCATGATTGTTGAGATAGAAGATTCCCTTTTGTCTTTCTACCGGTGTGGTCCGCGAAAGGGTCACAAAACCAAAATGACCAAAAAAGGTTGCATTATTTTCAAGCCTACCATATATCAGTAACCACAGGATAAAAAAAAGAGTGTGAACAAAATTCCTGCCAATTATAGGGCACTACTCATACAAAATTCCCACGCAACTTCAGTTAGCCTTTAGCCTTCAAAAGCCACTCACATTGCATGGAGGATGGGACTGGACAAAGAGATATAAAAAAAGCAAAAATAAAGATGCACATGTTCATATCCAAGTGAAAACTATGGGGAATGGGGCCATTTTGAGTTGTGAAAGAATCAAATGTCATTTCTTGACTCCAAGATACAAGATCACACGTAACAAGTGAAGCATTCAACAATATCTCCCAGCTAGTGCATATACAAAGATACAGGGTGCAGAATTTTGCACCGCGATCGCAGCAAAAGCGGCGATGAAGCATTCTTTACACATTCGTTAATCTAAGTTTACAATGTGAATTTATAGTTAGTGAGTATTATAAAATAACAAAGTGGCAGCATTACTTGTATGTGGTTACTTTTATATTACCTGGGAAAAGACTAAGTAAAGGAGTATAAGTCACGTCATTGAAGTGGTCGATCGAAAACCGGAGATCGACTTGCGACATCCCGGCAAATGCCTACTTTACCAGGGTACCGCAAAAAACCCACCGACGTTTCTAGATTTAAATTATTTTATTCTAATTTTCAAAAAACTAAAAAATTAAAAAAAAACCGAAACAATCAATTTAATTTAAGGGGATGAAATCGTGCCGGGATGTGAAAATGTATCGGGGATGAAACGTCACGGGGATGAATGTTCCGGGGATGAAATTGTACGGGGCATTGATGGATGAAGGGCTAGCATCGTGTTACATTTATTCCGACTCTTAGTTACCGCTTTCGCTAGCTTTCGTCTGCCTCAAAAATTGCCTTTCTGTGTTACTCATAATAAAAATGTTGTAGGAAGCTTTGGAAGAGAGCTATATCTCCAATGACGTCACACTTTCTCCTTAATGGGGTTTAGCCCAATTTCAATTATTTAAGAGCTTATTTCACCCCTAAACGACAGGACGCCAGCATGATCATCGGAATTTAATTGGCATTATTCTGTGAGAATGATCATTTGAGGAGTCCAAGTGTCTCTAGATAATCAGTAAAAATGTTGATTTTGACAGTTACAAAATTGAAAAAGGGGGTTTTTTTCTTAGCACTTCCTGAAAAACTTTGACTTGGATGCTGTGGAGAGCTGATTTTGAAAAAGCTTTTTAATTGAATATGGCCTCTATGAAACCCACAATAAGAAAGTGGTGGACCCTGATATTCCAATGAGAGGTTTTCATCAAATTTTAAAATTGAGTCATGGGAAAATGGTAGTGCTAGTACACAGATCGAATCTGTGGTAGACGGGATAAACCCACTACCACAGACGATAGGTAAACTTTTGGCATGGTTCCAGTTTTTTGTGTTTACTTTCCTTATTTACAAAATTTATTGTTTGCTCTAAAAAACCTTTTCAAAATTAGTTATTCATTCATATTAGCCCCAAATGCATGGTTAACATGTTCAGTAAATATTTATACATACCACCTAAGATTTCAATCACCATTAAACTGCAAAATTTCCAATGAAGGTTCCGATTATAAAACATTACGTGCACCGTTAATGTGTCCAAATTCACGGTTATTAAATAAACATCAAGTGAAGTATAGGTCATATCAAACTTACTTTTTACACAAGGGAGACTAATCCAGTTCTCGTCATTGCACTTATCCCGAAATTCACCATGTTCCCTTACCAACATACGGATCGCACTCGCACATACAGGTTTGGCTGAGGATAATGCCAGGGGGGATCTGGGATACTCGCGGACCACACGAGGAGACCAGTGATCCTCGTGTAAATCAATGACTATAAGCATATAGGCTGCTTCTTCAAACTCTACGCAGATTAAAAAATATTCTTACTTATATATTATTAAACACATCATTTTTAAATGAAAATAATAAAATATGAATGGGCATATGAACCATTTGCCAATTTCACGGGCCCTTTCTGATGGTAACACTTCAATAGTTCTACAATTTGATGAAGTTTAAGACGCGCAATGATATCACAATAGCAGGGAATGGGAATGTTAAAATACCTCGGGTCAACTTTGTGTTAAAGAGTTGTTTTATTAACAAAATTATTGAGTAGTTGGAGTGAAAACCGATCCAGTTTTTTTCTTTTTTTCAAATCGAGCTTTTATATTTTGAAACTTTGTGAAGTTTGGAAAAATATAATAATGTGCGTGACGTTGATTTTGGTAATAGCGACCACGATTTGAAGAAGGAAAGAAGGGAAACAAGTCCATCAACCAGGAAAATCAGGTACGGTATGTAATGTTGTGTGTAACACGCTAAAGCGCAATGCAATTAAATTCGTCTGTGTCAAGTGGGTTAGGTTATATCACACTGGACACAGAATGCGATCTGTGTAATGTGCTAGACCGTTCTAACTTCAGGAGGAATGATGAGGAATCGACAATTCTGAATCTTCTTTTCTTTCCTTCTTGTCAAACATCCCATTAGAGACCAAAGCAGAGGAATGGGTGTGTGCATGAAAACAAATCATTGATGTTACGGTGGTACTTTCTTGAGCAGCATTTCCGATAACCCGAGCTCCCGATTGATTCACTCTGAATGTTCACTCTCAGCCATGGAAAAACTCCCAAGAGGGATTTTCACTCTTGGGATTTGACCAAGAAAGGTTGTGTGGGTGGGGCCACCAGCTATCCTAGGACATATTGTCAATCCACCCAAAAAATGAAAAACCGCCTTGCGACGGCACCTTTTCACCCGAAATTTATGAAAAAGTCGGGAAGGACATTTGGAGGCCTTATGCCCGGCACAATGGGGAGGAAAACTCAAAGGAACCTAAAATCAATATAGGACATTATAAAGTGCAATCGTGCACCCAATTTGATTATAACCCTTGATTGAAGTTTTGCAGTTGTGTGCCTGTGCCCTCACCAAAACACCTTGCGATCTGGCAGGGCTAATGATGATTATTTAGGGGTCATTAGTGAAGGTCTCTATAAAAATCTGTATATGATTTCATGGTTTTTATGACGGTTTTATTAGTAAATTGGATGAAAAATCTCTTATTGTAATCAATTGTTCGGGGATATTGGTGATGGGATCAAAAGAAGGGCTACTAGGAATTTACAATCAAATATTGCTTCAAATCATGTCCAGAAATTTAGATTTTGAACAAAAATAATTTTTTGATCAATGGAAAATCCCAGTGTCCAGACCTATTTATTACCCTAGATTATGCAAAATGCTGGAATGCTGTTTCTCGACTTCACCTGTGGTCACAGGACTCGACATTAAAGACTTTCAAATAGGGTGTTGTATCAGATTTTTTTGTAACTTCAAAGGCTTTACCTGGATTGTGTATACTGAGAAGCGGGGATGGAGTGGGGGGTAATACTCATTTTTTTTAGGGGGGGGGCTGGGGAGGGTCACCTCCAATTTTTTTGGTTGGAGAATACTTAAGATTTTTTTCTTTCTTGAACAATGGGTCATACATTTTTGGGGGTGTTAAGGAGTGATCTTACCCATTTTTTTGGGAAAAGATACATTGTGCCCATATTTTGCTGGGGCGGGTGGTGACGTTTAGGCTGAGGGCTATCAAATTTGTAGAATAGAAATCAACCTTGTTGCTCCTGATGGATTTGCTCCGTGATATTGTTACGGCTTACAGGCATGGCTTCCAAATTTTGGTTGGAGTTAGTCTGGTGTTTTGGCTCGTTGGCATAATTTCTTTTATTAATTTAAAATTAGGGAACTTCTTTACAATAGAGGCTAAAATGAGGTACATAAGTATGTCAACATTGATGACACTTTTAATGTAACATTATGGGCGTTTTAATAGAACACAATTAGGTTCACGGAAAAAATCGGACTGCGATCGCTGTTTAAAAATTTTCACTCTTGGAAATTCATTTTCCTCTTGGAAAATTTGGTCCCAAGGAGTGAAATCACTCTTGGAAAAAATCTCTACCAGAAATGCTGTTGTAAGGTGCTCTGTTATACTTCTTAAATGATCTGTGTCTCGATGTTATAAAGTTTTGGTAATGCGTTCAGCGGATATGGTTCTACTAAAGAATGAGTATTTGAAGCAGTCTTTCTTTGTGAATAATCTTTGATAAGCTTTGCTATGGGGTGGCGGAGCGGGGAGCTAGGTTCCGCTGTATGTTAGGAACCTTTGCGCCGGTATGGCAACTTGACCGGTCCTGATCTTCTGTGCATCGCAAGGCGAGATGCCTTTCTTCTCGTTTGCAGTGGGGTCCCAGTCGAGAGTCAGCATGTTTGTGACGCTACTTTGGGTTATAATCCCGCATGCACACAGGAGGCTCTTGACATATGTATTTCTCAAGTTTTTGGGTATCCTCAGTTGTATACGGATCCCATACGTTGTGATGTGTATTCTAAATGCGTCTTATAAGGGTTTTGAGGCTGTTGATTTCGTTCTGTTGGGACAAGAGTGAAGATTCCTAAGGACCATACCTAGTCGTTTTTAGCTTTGGATGTGATCTTGTTTATGTGTGCTCACGGGACTTCAGACTCTTTCGTTAGATTGCACGCCTCCTAAATATGTGTTGGTGTCTGCGGCAAGTGTGTCATGCCTAGTTTAAGTTATAGGTATGAGTAGTGGGTTCTTTGCATGAGTGAATTTAACAACAAAAACTTTTGCGTGGTTAAATTGCTTGCCTTTATCTGCCAGTGTGTTAACGAATAAATGTCCTGTTGTAAGCTTGGTTACATCATTGGAATTTTTTAGTTGCCTGTATATTACGCAGTCGTCTGCGAATAAGCGCATTTCTGATTGAATATTTCGATAGGTCGTCAAGTAAAGCTAAGAACATAAACGGTCCTAGTTATGTCCCTTGAGGGACTCCTGCATCGCACATGGATCCATTTGGAGTGCTTCCCTTCACACCACACTCGTTGTCTACGTGGTGTAGGATGTTTTGTAATCCTCACACAAAGTAGACAACGAGTGATGGCCCATCTGTTAAAACTGTTGATTATGATGTGTACTTTTTTGGGAAAGTGCCCTCCAGTCCAATTTGAAGCTAAAAATGAAGGTTAAAGAGACATGAGGGAGATTTCCAGGGAAGAGAAAGAGAATCGCCCCCCAATTTTTCCGAACCCGGTTTTTTTTACATATTGGAATGCTTACCAATGTAAGCCCCACACCTGAAGGAAAAGCCGAAGAGCGTAGTTATGTAATAAGATGATGATTTAGTAGTTTCTGTCGTGCACGACAGAAGGAAAGTCAAAGCATGGTTTTCTAGGGGAACGATTCCGATAGCAGGCAAATTCAAAAAGTTTGCGGGTTCTTCTTTTGCACTGTTGGTCCAAAAACCTTCGAAAACGTCTCGTAGGTGGTCCATC
>JAMKCH010015845.1:0-44637 GCA_023653785.1 Ophioderma brevispina
AGACAAAAGATGTTTGATTCAATAGTGCATAAAGATGTATTTTCATCACTTGCACAACATACTCAATTTTGAAGTTCAAAGAAAAAGTTATTTGAGAAAGAGACAGCTTGAAATGGCGTGAAAAGTCACTTTTTTACTAAAACGCGGATTTTCTCAATGTTCAATTTTCGCAAAATTTGGCAAATTTTCAGACAAGATAACTCCAAAAATACCGAAGTAAAAGGTAAGCTTTAACTTTCCTACGATCTAGCAATCGGTCTTCTCTAGGAACGTTTTTCTCAATTTTTCATTTTTCGATTTCTAACTGAAGATATTCTCCAATATATACTCAAATTTTGGAAAAGAAAAGTAAAAAATCACACTTTTTTGAAATTTTTCCTTAAATTTCGAAAAGTAAGCTCTATTTAAAAAAAATGAAAAAACTGTCCCTAGACAAATTTGTCTTGTTTCTAAAAAATAACATAAGAAATCATGAACATTCAAATTGTTTTTGTTATGCTGTCTGAAAATTTTGGGGCAAAATCATGATTTTTTAGTATTTTTCTCAAAATATGGAAAGTTTTACATTAAAGGCCGACTCAGAGATTTCCTGAGGAGGGCGCCCTCAATTTCCAAAAAAAATCGTGTTTTTTGCATGTACATAATGCTTGTCCATATACTAATCACTGTGTGAAATTGCTAAGCTTAAATCAAATTCCTTCATATAGAAAATCACAACTTTGTTATAAAATTCCGGATCCGGAATTTTTGTTATACATAGTATCCTATGGGACGTAATACTACACATAAATGTTTACTGCATCAAAAACGAAAAATCCGATTCATCTCAAATTTCGGAATTGTGCATTTTAGGTTACTATCTTTATTTCTAGTTGACTATTTTTCATTATTACACAAAAAAATTATATTTCAAAATCTCTGAGTCAGACTTTAATCTGATGTCACCATCGGGTTCGTTGTCCAATTTTCTTTCTAGAAATGTATACTTTTACAAACAATCAAATATTTGCAAAGTTACAAACCAAAATAGATACTCCGAAATTCAGGGTTAACACTGTCCTTAAACCCTTTTTCTCAAAAGTACTCATCTTGGGGTAACCCGTACATGTAGGTCCCTTCATATACACATTTTTTCTCATAACTCTTCAAACTCCCGTATAAAGTTCTCGCCATCCTGCAGTTTTTGAACGCCCCCCCTTTAACCACCACAACATCCCGTAATCGTAAATTATTTCCCGTAATTTCCAGCATATCCTGTAGCTTAGGCCTATGAAGTTCTTATTGTCTAAATGCTAAAATGTCAATATTTCATCCTGTAACTTTCCCTATATTTTAATATTTTCTTCTCAAACTACTCCTGTGTCTTAACCCGTAATTTCCGTCATACATACGACAATCAAAGCGAAATAACATGACGTATTATTGACCATTTGTTTCTTTCCCCACACCGTCTGCACTATTTAAAACTCGGCTATTATTTTGCATGCCGCATATAGCGTCTCACGCGTAATTGCCCGTCGAAATAGTGTCTCATGCATAACCGCCCTTCAAAACGCGCAACGCTTACGCACTGGTTAGTACCGGTTATAAAGAATTGGGTAATTTTGCTTAGCAACCGACCAAAATTTCACTGATTTTCAGCCATTTCTGAATTGATTTCGTCCGAATATAGTTTGGAACCCGTCCGGTATCCTCATTCACCTTTCCTGTGAATTTGGCGCAATTTAGACCAAAATTGACGGAGCCTTTTATTAACATACATACATACATACATACCCACAACATTAGCCAAATTATAGTATGATGATACGCAGAACCTCCGAAATTGGAGTAATAAACATAAATAATAATATTTCAAACAAGCGCAAAACCTCCGATTTTTTACTTTTTTGCGATGGCCGCAGGCCCTCCGACTAAAGATTTTTGCGTATGATACGTAGAGCCTCAAAAATCGTAGTGCTATTACATAAATACGTAATAATAATATTTCAAACATGCGCAAAACCTTCGATTTCGGAGTTTTTCCGTAGTGTGAAACCCTACCCTTTTCTGCGTTTTTTTTTCTGCTCGCGTATGACAAAAGGTTTATAGGAGTCTGAAATATGTAGCAAGAATTTCCTGCCGTAGCTATGTGAACGTATATTAGACCTACAACCTTCGGTGAAATACCACGGGTATATTTAAACGCTTTGGAATCGGCCTTACTTAATATTCTACCAGTGTTAATAGCCAGGCACATGGCCGGGCACTGTCCAAGGATTGGGCTGGTGTTTGCAATGCAATGCCCCGCTATCGAGGGTCGGGACTTTGCCGGGGATTTCCACGCAAATATTGCCCGGCCGGTTGGGGACTTGGCCGGGATTTGGCCGGGTAGTGCAACATTTTAAAACTGCAACTCTGTGCAAGCCTCGGCCATCCCCGGGTACCCAGGGGCCGGGACATCAATTGACAACTGCATTAAGGCAGTGGGGTACTTATTTTGTTTTTTCAAAAACAATACCAATTGTAACAAGATGTTATGGTGCAGGGTGCTAACATACCATATTCCTAAAAACGCCCTTCGATAATGCTTCAGTCTATTTTTTAAAAAAAAAACCAAAAAAAACAAGCTTCATTTTACACACAAAAAAAACTCCCATTTTTCATTTTTATTTTTTAACCAAACCTCACTATTCTTTAACCAGAATTCACAACAAAAAATATTTTTTACCTAAAATTCAGCTCTAATATATGCCCGTTTTGAAAAAAAAAGTCCTTGGGCATTTATTGGCAATAATACAGTATGCATTGCCGTATTAAATGTCTGCTTAGTTGGAAGTTGTATTGTGATTAAAATCAGTACTCTCGCAACAAAAGGCCTTTTGATATATTTTTTTTGGGGGGCGGAGGTAAATCCTGGAAATGATTTATGTCAATACTAGTCCAAATAAAAATATTACAAACCCCATATGACCTGCTGGTTATGAACAGCTGGTCTACAAAGAAAACATGTTTGAAACCTTGCTTATAATGTAACTTAATGTGTGCCAGCAATCGTGTCATCTATGATTATGGCTTTGAGAAATTCTTAATGAAATTTATCGCCCATTATTACATGACTGGACCATGCACATTTGACATGCATGTGTATAGACCAGGGGTGTCCAACCTGCGGCCCGTGGGCCATTTGCGGCCCGCTAAGAGCTCTCATGCGGCCCGCGAGGTACTTCCCAGAAAAATTAAAAATAAAATGCATAAATATCTTAAATAATAGATTTAAAAAAGATGTCATTTGAATTAGCTCAATTTTTAGATTTAAAAAAGATGTCACTTGAATGTAGCTCAATTTTACTCAATCTTGGACCGAACCTTTTAAACATTGTTGGAAAATTAGTCCAATTTCATCAATCTGAAACCAAAATTTTCTAACAATTATGGGAAAAATTAGTCCAATTTCCTAAAAACGAAGCCAATTTTTTTCTCAATTTGCTAAAAGGTCAACAAAAATGGAAAATTTGTGTTAAATTTGACCAAAAATCTGCATCTCTTCAATTGCTATCGATCCCTTTTCCGGCAAATATTGGCAGAAAATATGGGTCCTACTTCCAGACTTTTGTAGGTATGTCATAAACTAAACTTGAGAGACCCGATAATTGTGGATTCAACCAATGCGGCCCCTGTGTCAAAAAGGTTGGACACCCCTGGTATAGACATCTGTAAATACCTCATCTGTATTGATCAAATAAATATGATGAAAAACACATTTGTTTTGGGAAGTTAGCCAGAAGACAAATCTGTAAGGATTTTAAATAACTATAAATATTATTGCAAGTTATCATTCTAAAAGAAAAAAAAAAGTTAACCAGATTTAAGACATCTTCTGACAACCTTCGGTAGCTGCAAAACTGAAAATCACTTTGCTCAGAAAGTAATACTTACAGCCATTACCCTCCTTGTGGCCTATGCAAATAAATGTGTAAATCAGATTCAGTGCCATTAATTCCAATTAATGCTTAAAATGGTTAAATATTCTCTGTAAAAAGTGTTTGCTTGAATACTGTATCAATTATTGTACAAAAACAAGTCTTAAAAACACACATCTGAAAAAATTGCAAAATTTAGTGTTGGCATTCTCATTTATAAAAAGCTTTATGCTATTTCTCAAATTTTGGTTGATCAGGTGCAAATATTGGGGGGGGGGCAGGAGGCGGGGCAGGAGGGGGCTGTATCTCATGAACTTTTAATTGTGCCTTGTGGTAGTTTAGTATCTCATGTTGTAATAGTTATCAAATATGATGATAAATCACATTGAAACATGAGACTTTTTCCTGCAATGGACTGACATATGCTACCCAAATTATATTTGTCACTCCATGTGTGTCACTCTATATTATCTTATATCTAAAAAAACCAACTTTGTGGGTTGTTTGTTTGTTGTTGTTTGTTTGTTTGGTTTTGTTTGTTTGTTTGATTGTTTGTTTGTTTTGTTTGATTGTTTGTTTGTTTGTTTGTTTGTCCGGCTATGCGTTTCGCCGTCCTTACCATACGGTATGATTTTGGTATAGTGGTAGAGCTCGGACTTACGAGGTTTGTGGTCATGTTTTGAAGTGTCATTTGGGGGTCAAAGGTCATCCAGGGGTCCATTATGGGTAACTTGAGCGTGCTTTGACATATGGATATAGATTTTGGTGTGGTGGTGGAGTGTTGCCGTAGAGTTTAGTGGTCACCTTTTCGAGGGGTCATTTGGGGGTCAAGGTCATCCAGGTGTCATTTTGGGTAACTTGGCCGGCTTTGACGTCTGAATGTTGAGTTTTGGTGTGGTGGTAGAGGTTCGCTGTACAAGTTTAGTGTCATGTTTTCGAGGGGTCATCCAGGGGTCATTATTGGATAACTTGGGCCTGCTTTGACGTATGGATAAGGAGTTTTGGTAGGGTGGTAGAGCTTTGCGTACGAGGTGAGTGGTCACGTTTTCGGAGGGTTCATTTGGGGGTCAAAGGTCATCCAGGGTCTTATTGGGTAACTTGGATGGTTTGTTTGTTGTTTTGTCCGGCTATACTGCGTTTCGCCGTCCTTTAACCTACGGGTATGAATTTTTGGTATCGTGGTAAGAGCTCGGACGTCTATTTTGGGTCATGTTTTTGAAGGGTCATTTGGGGGTCCAAAGGTCATCCAGGGGTCATTATTGGGTAACTTGAGCGTGCTTTGACATATGGATATGAGTTTTGGTGTGGTGGTGGAGTTTGCCGTAAACGAGTTTAGTGGTCAATGTTTTCGAGGGGTCATTTTGGGTCAAAGGTCATCCAGGGGTCATTATTGGAATTAACTTGGCCGTAGCCCTTTGACGATGAAATGAGTTTTGGTAGGGTGTAGGTTTCGCTTAAGTTGAGTGGTCCCTTTTCGAGGGGGTCCATTTGGGGGTGCCAAGGTCACTCCAGGGGTCATTATGGTACTTGGGTCGTGCTTTCTCAGTAGGGATTGTTTTTGTATGGTTGTAGTAGTCTTGTGTATGAGTTTATTGGTCACATTTATCGAGGGGGGTCATTGGGGGTCAAAGGTCATCCAGGGGTCATTATTGGGTAACTTGGACGTGCTTTGACGTAGGGATATGAAGTTTTGGTGTGGTGGTAAGTTTTTCGCATCGAGTTTTAGTAGTGGTCACGTTTTTGAATTGTCATTTGGGTTTGGGGGGGGTCAAAGTCATGTAGGGTCATATTGGGTAACTTTGTCTGGGCTTTGACGTATGGAGATGAGTTTTGGTGTGGT
This sequence comes from Ophioderma brevispina, assembly GCA_023653785.1. Classification (NCBI taxonomy): domain Eukaryota; kingdom Metazoa; phylum Echinodermata; class Ophiuroidea; order Amphilepidida; family Ophiodermatidae; genus Ophioderma; species Ophioderma brevispina. The sequence goes on from JAMKCH010015845.1 coordinate 5,743, forward strand.
GTAGAGTTTTGCTGTACGAGTTTGGGCACTTTTTCGAGGGGTCATTTGGGGTCAACGATCATCCAGGGGTCATTCTTGGTTAACTTGCCATCTTTGACGTAATGATATGAGTTTTGGTAGGGTGGTAGAGTTTCGCTGTCCGAGTGTGAGTGGTCACGTTTTCGATGGGTCATTTGGGGGTCAAAGGTCTCCAGGGGTCCATTATTGGGTAACTTGAGTGTGCTGTGGACTTATGATTGATTTTGGTGTGGGTGTGGAGTGTTTTGCCGTACGATTTTAGTGGTCACATTTTCGAGGGTCATGTGGGGGTAAAAGGTCATCCAGGGTCATTATGGGGACCTTGGTGCCGTGGCTTTGATGTATGGAATATGATTTTGGTATGGTGGTAGAGTTTTCGCTGTACGAGTTTTATGGTCGAATTTTCGAGGGGTCATTGGGGGTCAAAGGTCATCCATGGGTCATAATTGGGTAACTTGGACGTGCTTTGGCGTACTTGATATATGTTTTGGTGTGGTGGTAGATTTTCGCCATACAAGTTTTATGGTCCGTTTGAAGGGTCATTTGGGGGTCACGGTCATCCAAGGGTCATTATTGGGTAACTTGCTGTGCTTTGACGTATGGATCTAGTTTTGGTGTGGTGGTAGAGTTTGCGCTGTACTAGTTTTTAAGTGGTCACGGTTTTCCGAGGGTCATCTGGGTTCAAGGTCATCCATGTCATTGGTAACTTTGGCGGGCTTTGACGTCTGGATATGAGTTTTGGTAGGTGGGTAGAGTTTTGCCGTAACACTTTTGTGGGCCATGATTTCGTGGTCATTTGGGGTCAAGGCTCCAGGGGTTTTATTCGGTAACTTGGTCCTGCTTAATAACTGACTTAAATATCCGGACTGCTAAATTAGGTGTCGATACAGTACCTTCTGAAACATTCCAGTATACTGATCAGCGGGTAAACTCAGCTGCGTGGGCCCAGCTGCGCAAGCGCGGGCTCCCGCTTAGTTTGTATAAGGATTTCATGTTGCAGGCTGATAATTGTTTAAAGAAATTTCAATTTGTTTGTCACACAAGAAAATCAAATGCCATCCCTTTTGCAAAATTATTTATTAAACTCAGTATAGCTTTAAGGAACACATAATATGTATGATTCATCCATATACTAATTTTGATAGACTATCTTTGAAATATTTTTATTTTTTCCCTTGATACGGTCCACAACGAAGAATATCCTTGATTGGATTTTAAAGGGAAAGACTCAAATAATAGGCATGCCATTTACCTTGAGAACAAACCTTTAATCATCAGCAGTCTTTTTATCTTATACTATGTGTAATCTAATGAATCAACATTTCAACACAACCTCTATACATAAACATTTTAACATTTTTGGCACAAATTTTATTCAAATTAACAATAGTTTATTATCTCTCCTGTATCCCTTTTGAAAAAAAAAAATACTGAAACCCTTATACTCTAGTAGCTCATGTGGTTTTGTATGCATTATATGTCAGAGCTAAACTCTTCATGAATCCACTAATTGAAGGTCCAGGAACAATATTTGGGTTGGTACCACATTCCCACTGACGCCGAAAATGCTGAAATGGCCATGCCCTTTGTGGGGGGGGGGTCACGCCCTTTTGGCAAGTATACTGACTGATCTACAGAACCGTTGGACCTAGAATGTTTGGGAGACACTCAAAATGTGCGGAATCGCCACATTTAGGGGTCTAATACATTTTATATCCAAATCAAAGGTTTTTAAGTAATTGTTCAAAACTGATTTCAATCATACCACGCACGATACAATTGTGAATGAAGTTCATAAGGTTTTTCATGCCAAACAGGAAGGGAATTCACCATAGACCTTTGATTTGATTTTTTCTCTAACGCTCCTCAGGGATAATTTTAGGGTAGCTAAGGGTAGTCACAAACAAGAAAATTTCATATTCCTTTCCGTCTCAATGGCACACCCTAAAAATTTTGCGACCATTTACAAAATTTGGTAATATTATTAGGTGACAACCGTGCATGTTTAAGCGCCGTTATAACAGTGTATTTGCTCGAAACTCCATCAGTTATAGCTAGTTATGACGTTTTATTGCACAGAACTACTGATCATTTGGATCCACTGGGATTGAATTCATCATTTTTAATGTTACTCCTTCCGTTTCATTGGGAGGGGCAAAATGGCCCATTCGAAAGTGAACTTTTTTTAATCCATTTTATAAGGGACCTAATCACAGAGTTAAAATGCTTCCTGAAGGGGTCTTTAAAAATGGAAAATTCCTAAAAGCACTAACTAAACTTCCTGCCTGTTGACCATGAAAACAGGGTAAAGATATCAAAGATGTGTTTTTTTTTTTTCCATGCCCCAAAAAGTCTCCCCCCCCCCCCCCCGTGGTCCGCAAGTAGAAAAGTCGCTAAAATTATAACCAAACTGAAACTGAGATGAAACGAGCCATGTAGTATGGAGAAAGACTTTATTGGGCCTCTTTAAAGTATCAGAATTCTTGAAATTGTTTTTTGGTGATTCGATTCTTCACATTTGAATGTATACATAAAGATTAGCAAGCCACATTTTCAATTACATTACGGTATCTTTACCCTTCCCTAGACTTACCCAGTCTCGCTCTGTCTCTGGGTTAGAGCGCACTTGGTTAAAGGATAATGCTAAACTCCAACTTGAGGACTTTTCAGCTTATCACCCCCCTATCTGGACCGGCCCGCAAACCAACTTTCCACAGAAGTGAATTTGCCCATGCTCCCTGATTAACACTATGTAGGGGTAGCCCGCCCGAACTGTACGAATCTTGTAGGGAATCTGTCTCCAGCAGTATCGATTCACAAGTAAACGTGAACCGCATTTACCTTGCCCACATCTCGGTTACTTTGAATGCTAATCCGGGGACCACAGACAGAACTCACAGGTTGGTATCAAAATGGCACGCGACTTGGGTCTCATTTATCGATTACGCGACCGCAGCTAATTTGAATAGTCCTTTAAACAAGTATTTGATAGTTCATGAATACTCAGAGTCAGTTTGCAAAGCGTTTCACTGTCACTTTTCGGGCTTTGTGATACATCTGTGTACATCCATTGTTTCTTCTAAGGATAGGGCCTATCAGAGGGTCCAATTATGGAAATCAACAACAACAATAAAATAAAAAATACGGGGAAGGATAAGCTGAGAATCAGGAATTGTCCTTGTGATTTCTTCTGTTTTTTTAGCCTATATAAGGCTATTGTCATCACTTAGCAATTAGAGTAGGAAACCCAATGTTCTCTCATAAACTAGTCTCTCATGTCTTGTCCACGTCTTTGAGAAACATGCATGTATGCAAGTAATGACATTTCTTTGAAGTTTCAATGTGTGGATTTTGAAATTCGAGCAATGTTCGTTTTGTGGCATTTTGTTCTTCCTTTGGGTTTTTGGCATGAATTGTGTTGGTAGGAAAGATTATTCTGAATTGGTCTTTGTCTACAATGTAGATGCATGCTGTGTTAAAGCTGAAAGCCATGCATAATCAATGCTGGCCTAGAGGCATTGCATTTGCATCCTTAGTCCCTGATACCCACTTTCAATAAATTTCATGCTTATCTAAGGTAGATGTAGTTATTTATTGCCCGAATGGTAGTTTGTTATTGTTTTCCCACCAAATCTTCCCATGTCTAAGTTCCATGTCCTTGTTCCATGTGTACTTTACACTCATTCCAGTTGCTCTGAAGATAGTGCTTAGTTATGCAGTCCTCATGCACGAATGCAATGTTCACATTGTTTCAAAAGCGCAAATAATGTTTTAAAATATCGTGAACTTTAACCTTGCACGGTGTTAACTTGACAACAACAAGCCCAAAATTCTCTCACTTCAATCTCATAAGTGGCCTTAGAACACAAAGCTACCTAAGAGAGTTTAGTCCCATCCCACAATGAATCAGTTTTGGTACATTTCACCCCAATAATCCCTTGCTGAATTCCTGGCAATTGATCCCACAAAAATCCCATTTTTACAATATCATAAACTCGAACTGTTTATCAAACAACAACCCATTCCTGCACACAAAACCTAGTACTTTTTAAAAAAAAAACTTAATAATGAAAGGTTTTTGTGCTCCTTTAAATAACTTCTTACAACTGCCCGAAAATTACATGACTATGGTTATTATGTTAGTACATAACATTATATGCACATTGCAGGTAAATTATTGGATTAGTTCAAACACCCTCTGCTACTATGAAGCAAGGTTAAATGCCACCACACTTTTTATTTCTTTCTTGGGAATAACTTGCATGATTCCATCTAACCTTGTAGCTTTTCCATATTACTTGGAATGTGAAATTGTTTTGCTTTTTCAATATTTTTTATGGGATAAAGTGTTAAAACCTAGTCTGGTATTATAGGGGTGTAAATTATCCCCATTGAAGTGTCGATGGGAATCGGTTTGTATATTATCGATTATATTGATATGTATTTTTAGGTAATTTTGGTATTAAGTTGACCATTTTACAATACTCTGTTATCAACACCACAAAGCTCCATTTTTTGACCGTTGACAAAACACAGGAGATTGTCCTTGGTGAGGTAATTGCCACAGGTTTAAGTGGGGGGGGGGGGGGGGTTTTCTCAACACAAATACCATACAGGGATGTGCCATAGACCATCGGTTAAATTGGCCTAAAAATTTGCATCTCTGTATCGCTATGGGCCCTTTTTTGGCATAAAATGGTATGCTATGGGTCCTACTTCCATAGTCGTGGAGGCAAGTACCTACCCAAACCAAAGGTGAGAAAACCCCCCCCCCCCTCCGGGTTTAAGTAAGGGAACAAATTAGAGAATGAGAGTTATGAATTACTCTCCCATTAAAGTGTGTGTAAAAAGAATCACACACAGATTGACAACTCCCTGTATGCAGGGCACATGGAGATGTCTTACCGATTGAAATTTCGACGACTTAAAATATTAAACCAGCACAATTTTGTGTTCCTTGGAAGTTGAAAAAGAAATGACAGTTTTCCAAATAACAACAATATTTATTTAAAATATTAAAATTATCTTGAGATATATATCTCTTCCAATATTTTAAAGCTAGTATAAGTATAAGATTAAATGTTGTTCATAAAAATTTTACAAGTAATGTCAAGTGAAAATTAATTTAAAAAAAATTTACCAAAGCCAGATTAATGTGTATTTTTGTGAGTTCACATCATAATAATTAGTTAAATTACGTATGACAATGAAGTAACCATTTACTATTGCAATGATACACATAAAAAATAAAAATTTTTGGCTGTTCATTTCAGGGTTGAATTAATACTCTGGTATGCATTATAAAGATGTAAAAACAAACCCTGCTTTTAAAAATGGGACATACCTTGTCTGAAAATTTTAAAGTGACCCTTGAAATAGTTAACAGTGCATTAAGGTCATTTCAGGAATGCAGTGCCACTTCAATCAATTAAGGTTGCATTTTGTTCTCTAACACCTCATTTTTGTTATGGTTTCCATTAGATATCACGAGTTGATTTTGATGAGCGGTTTAATGTTATTACAAATGTTGTATATCACGGCGCCACTGAGGCCAAGGCCACTGTGTTATAATTTGTCCTTTTATGGACATAAAATACAAAATGGCTAATTTCTTCCAGATAGATCGAATTTGCAAGTATGATTAGGCAACAATAGGCTACCGGGTCAGATTACTGTCAAAATCTTCTCAACTCCTTTTGGTAAAGTCAAGGGGATGAGGCTGTGGATCACGAAAAGCCAAGGTGTTGAAGTGTTGCATTTCATGTGATTATGACTTTGAATAGGCATGATTATAATAATACAGTAGAACAAAAAGAAGGAACCTTTTAAGTTAGCTTGGAAACAGCTGAAAAAACATACTTGTTGGCCTAATAGAGAATTTTAATGTAAATTAAAACATTGTAAAAAATTATCATCATCGTGGAACTTATGTAGTAATTTTTCCTGAATCTATGATGGAATATTCAAGAGGTGTAGATCTTTGATTTGTACCCTATTGTAAGTGTTCAGGTTATGTCAAATCAAGCCTACTTTAAGTCAGAGCTAGATTCAGTAGGGCGATTGCCTTTGAAGGACTCTTCTGTTATCTAGTGGAGCGGTTTTTGGACTGCAAATGTCGACAACCCCTCCCCTCGTACAACAAAACCAACCAAGTCTATTCGAAGATAGTAATAAATAATTTTTTAAAAAATGATGGGTGTGGTCAAAACTTTGGTGGCAGGGGTGTTTTTTTGGGTCAAAAAATCATGTGTTTGAGCTAAAAACTTAAGAATAACAGATTTAATTAATTTTTTAGCAAACAAATTTTAATCATCATGCAATACTATCAATCCTGACATTTATATTATAGATCTGTTTTATACAATATATACGGGTTCTTGAATTTTAGCCCAAAAATCACCTTTTTTTCCTAAAAAACATCCTTTTTATCACTTGTCACCACAAACGAGTATTACCTGAACCCTTTATACAATTCACCGTATAAAACCGATCATCAATAAACAAAAAGGATACCATAAAATAAGATTGTAATATTTTAACCTAAAAAAACTAAAAAGAGATTAGATTTCGCTTACTTTGCAGCCCAACTTTCATTTTTTTCGCATAGAAATCATCCCCTTCCACCAATATTTCAACCACAACCATCATTTTCTTAAATCTTATGTATTTATCTCTCAATAAGGTGGTGTGTTTTGTTGTAAGGTGGGGAGGGGTAACTCGAATACTAGAGCACTTTCAAGCTCGGCCGCTGCCCTATAAATTATGTTTCTTATTTTAAATGTGGCAAATTAAATATGGTGTTAAAGACAAATGACTAAATAGTCATGTTGTTTTCACACTATAGTTTATGTCTATCAAAAGAAACATAATTTTCTATCTACCTATTTTCAATTTTACACTTGATCTTGGAAAGTTGTATTGCAATTGTGTGATTTTTTTGAAAACCAAACTTTGTCCAGGCATTTTACTCTTTTCAGTGTTAACAGATTAAAGCATCAACATGTTAACAGATTTTGAACACAAAAAGAAACAAAAGATAAATTAATATGAGCCACAATCAGCATCTAAAGTAACTTGTGGTGGAATCAGTCCACTTTTAGAGAAAATGTATTCATTGAGATCTTGTTATTAACTGGATCAAAAGTATGGTGCGGTTTATTTAGAGTGTATGTATTGGAGTTCATCCCAAATGCACCAGTTTGGGAGCAGTTCACCTCAATAATGTCCTGTGATGCCAGCAAGTGGGATCCCCGAAAAGTCCCTTTCCAGGTTTGATTTAATATCATAACAAAATTGTATTACTGTGTAATTTTCTATTAAATACTATTAAAGGTACTTTAAATGATGTTGTTGTCTTTGAAATGACATCAATTATAGCACTATGCAATCATTGATCTCTGGGTTGTGGGTTGGTTGTAGTATTTTCTATTGATGAGTGCTGATCAGTCTAAAAATCAATATGGCCTACTCATGCAACTGCAGGTGCCACCAGCCAAGCTCTCTTTACCAGCCCAAGCGGTTCCATCTTCCAGAAAACCGAATTATTAATTTCCCTCGCTATAACACTGTCTGAACGAAAGGCTTTCCCCAATTCATACAATTTCATGTTACAGTCAGCTTGGGTCCATCCAACTGACCCTTAAGTCCTCCTGTGACAGGTTAATTAAATTGTATGTTCAAATGGGTGAGCTAGTAACTTATCATACGTGTACTTTTCCTACAAATATTAGATGAGTAACGGTCATCCACATAATCCCACCCGATTTTTATTTTGATTTCCATGCCGTTTCCTTCCCTATCGCCTTTTTATGTGACATGATGGGTCTATACGTTTGCTTTTATTTTTGTGATTTCTTTTCATTTTTACTAATTTTAAATAACAAAACTTTGAACTCATAACCCAAAACTAACAACATTATTCCCCCATCATTTGCAGCGAATCTATGCATCTTTGTTTAAAAATGATAATTATACTCCAATCAGATAAACAAAGTCCTCACCTGTTTGTGACGGGTGGCATCTGACCCAAAGAGAAACCCTGTCCCTCCTAACCCCTATTTTCCACATGCCCTACTCGGGGGGGGGGGGGGGCACTTTCTGCTGACTTTTTTTTTTAAAATAAAGACAAGACGACGGTCCCGGCCCAAGATCCTGTGTATGGACCTATTTCCCCGTTTCTTCTCCTTCTTTTTTAAATCCTTCCTATGACCCGCATTCCATAGCTTGTGTAGTCAGAATTAATGGCTGGTCCCGGGCCCGCTGCGCCCGGTAAAGCCTTCGCGTGAGGGAGAAAGTCTCCCCCTCCTCCCGATGTCAGGCCATTGCACGCCGAGCTGAAAATAAAACCGTAACCCTTTTCTCTGGTATTTTTACCCGAAAATAGGTACCAACTAGTGGCATCTGCACCCTGTGTGACCTTCGACCTATTTGTGACTTTTGACCACAGACGCACAGGTCAGTAGTTTCTACGCAAATGACCCTCTAATGACCTTTTGACCTTTGGGGGGCACTCTAAAACCCTGATAACAAAAACGTCAGACTTGTCCCCCCCCAGCCCCCCGTGCACGCCCATCTGGAAGCGACGCGTATTGTATAAGACTGTTTAGACCCCCCCTTTTTCAGCATCGTTTGTCACCCAAACACCCCATCACGCCAAAAATGAAAGACCCCAAATTTTGGTGAAATTTACCAACTGTCCCCAAAGAACCTATTTGGGGGAAATAAAATTGTACCCAAAGACCTCTCTTTTTTTAGAAAATTTTTGCAAAAATCTCACCCAAAGACCCCTTTTGGGAACATTTTGCATATTTGACACTCAGAAAACCCCTATTTTTGGGTAATTTTTGGCCATCTTCTCACCCAAAGCCCCTATTTTCCGTCCTCTGTCACGAGCCCTTGGATTTGGGAAGCACGAGCCTGAACGCAGACCATATCCATTCATATGTGAGTGCCCCCCCCACCCGTTTCACCCATATGTCAAGTATACCGAAATGCATAGCGGACAGACAGATGATCTTGTTTTATTAGTTAGATATCTGAGGATTTCGATACGAGCAATGATTAAATTGTCTTCATCAAGCTTCATTAAGATGCATGAGGCGCAGGTTAATTGAAATGCGAATTAAATTGAAATGGAGATCTTTTATTCGATTAGTGACAACTATATAACTATCAAAATAAAACATGATTTTGTTAACCGTGGGCCTATAGTAATATGAGCAATAAGGTACACGACAAGGTTTTCCTCCGGATAGTTTTTGATAATGAAATAATACATAACACTACTAGTACTTTTATATTGATTAGATAAAAACCGAGAATCGGACATAGATGCCAAACACCGCTGCTTGAGCCAAATCACAATGTTCGCGCGCGACACCCCAGGTGGTTGTCAACAGCCGCTTTAGGTCCAGTTCCAGGGGCCGTTTTAATCCTGCGCAAAAAATAAGTCGTCGCACTGATTGGTCTGGCTAAGTGTCTCTTACAACACCGCGCATACTGCCGAGGTCGAGAGACAGTGCGAGTATACCAGAAAACCATGTTTTTTGACTAATGTTTGTGGCGGATTACTTCCCCCGACCTCGGGTCCCTACAGATCCCTACAGATTCGGAGGTCCCCGTATAATGGGTTGAAGAGTCTAGTGGGGATTTCAGTCGCTTAGCGTTTTTCATCACCGTGGACCCGAGGGAGGTCTAACCCTACCATGCGGCCCGTATTGCGCAGTGGCATAGCAGACCTGACTCGGTTGAGGTGGGGCGGGAAAGAATCAAGAGATTTCCCGATTCTTGTACTTGCATGAGGAACTATTAATGTAACAGAGGGGTGGGGTCCATAGGGGCGGAACTCCCATAAGGTCCTGGGTTTTGCCATTTTAGGAAGCTAAAATTATGTTTCAGAGCACAAATTTCCCCGTTTCCTGTTCCGCTTCCCCTTCCCTCTTTCTCTTTCTTCCCATTCTTTCTCTTCTCTCCTTTGCCCATTCTCTTCTTCCTATTTCCTCTTTTTCTCTCTTCTTTCCCTTTTCTTTTCACCCTCTTCTTTCTTCTTCTCTCTTTTTCTTTCTCTTTTTCTCTTCCTTTTTTTCCTTCCATTTTGTTTCTTCCCCTTCTCGATTTATTGTGTGTGTGTGTGTGTTGTGGGGTGTGGTTGCCCCCTCCTCCATTGGCTTCGCCAATGGTAGTGGCGGCGTAAAAAATGGGTAATTTTAAGCGACTTTTTCATTTGAGCCACAACAGTGGACCCAACTTTTAAGGGTTATGAACTGTTTAGCCTGGAACCTTGAATGTAGTTATGTATTTCAGATTATTTAAAGATCCTTCAGCAACTTTCCCTTGCCATTAGGCCCTACAAATGAAAAATACACGGTAAAAGTCGCTATTCCCATCACGCGGCGTGCCATCTGAGTTCAGATTATTTTAGTGACTTTCAGCATACCGGGGGGGGGGGGTCTTTATTTTGCCTGTTTCATGGTCACATCCATGCAGGTAGTGCTTTTAGATCATTTTACGACCTTCCAGCGCATTTAACTACTTGCTGCTGACGGGGACTTAACTTAACATTAACTTAAGTCCCTAAATGAGCTAAAATGGAAAACCAATATATTTTCACTCTACGTTGGGGCCCATTTTGACGCTCCCCCCATCCACGTAGGAAGTACATTAAAATGCCTGATTATATCCCATTGAAATCCTAAGTGGTCATGCTCTGTGCAATACAAACGTTATAACTGATTTGGAGTTGTGGAACAAAAAACCCTGTTATAATGTCACTTAGAAATGCACGGTTTTTTCACTAATATCTCCCAATTTTGGTCAAAGGTCACAAAATTTTGACGGGCTTGTTGGCCATTTGGGAACGGAAAGGAATATGAATTTTTTCTTTTTGTGACCTACCCTTGGCTACCCCAACAAATTATCCCTGAGAGAGTAGAGCAAAATCAAGGTGTTGGTCAACTCCCCTTCCTATTTTTTGGCATGAAAACCTCATGAATTCATTCATGTACATGCGCAATATGGTGACATCAAGTTTTTGACAATTATCTTAAAAACCTTTGACTTTTTGATATAAAAATATATTCCGACCCCCCATAATGTGGCCATTCCGCACGTTTTGAGTGGTCTCGCAACCAATCCTATGTCCAACGGTTCTGTATGATACAGTCAGTATATTTTGCTCCAAAGGGGCGTGACCACCCAAAAGGGGCGTGGCCTTTCGCATTTTCGGTGTCAGTGGGAATTATGTCCAAGCCAATATTGTTCCTGGACCTCAATTAGTGATTCCTGAAGAGTTTAGCTCTGACATATTTGCATACAAAACCACCATGAGCGACTACTTAGTATTTTACATGTAAGCTGATGGTAATACATACCACACCACCATTACCATGCTATAACCACAATGCCATTTGCTAGATATTAAAACCCAAATTTTGGGAACCGTATCATAGGAAGTGAATTTGCCCTGTAGAAGTGCCATGCAATAGGATATCATTGGTCCAACAAATTACAGGGCACAATGAACACAACAATGAAAGATTTGAATTCCCTGCAACGATAAGCCCTTTCCGTAATTTGTTTGACCGATGCTGGGGACAATGAATCCTATTATGTGGCACTCTACGCGAATTGCCCCATGTAGCTGATTTTTAAAACCCTTGTCTACTAAAGGGTTTGCTGCTCCCCTTCATTTTATTTTTGCCTTGCTAAAACCACTAATTTTTAATGTAATTGTCAATTGACAGTTATGCTTTTCGTGCAAAAACAAACATCCCACCGGGGGTATAGGCAGGGGCTTTGAAAAAATGTAAATTTCCTGGGACGATAGTCACATATTTCCCACAGATTTGTCCACTTATATGTTTCAGTATGTAGAAACATTTCCCTCCAAATGGCCAAGTTTCCCCACTGGGTAACTTTCCTGGGAAGGAGCTTCCCAAATTCCCAATTTTTCCAGCCATGGGAGTATAGGTCAGATACAGGGTGGTAATCTCAAGTGATGGATATGGGGGGGGGGGGGGGCAACGGCAACCGCATCCCCCCTTTTGGGAGTCGAGTACAACATGCCTAGTACGACACCGGAATATCACATCAATTGGATTTTGGTAACTAATGGATAGCTCTGATCCTCCTCTTTCCAATTGATATCAAAATGAGTACCACATGCCTAGAATTACATCAGCATGATGTCATAAAGTTTGCATGTCAGCAAAGATGATTACATATTGCCACCCTTCAAGAATTACCTCTCTAATGTGACTTCTGAACACTGAACAACTAATGGATGATCCTAGACACGTCCTGTGCTATTTCCCCCGCTTATTTTCGATCCCTGCAGCCGTTGAATTATTATCGGAGATCTCCGATATTATTATTCTACTTACCAAATTCCTCCTTTGCGACACAGACTTTTTCGAGCTTAACCATTCACAGGTATAGTTTCCTAGCAAATTACCATGGCAAACGTGTAAAAATCTCAAAATTTTTGAAAATTGGGGGCACTCTTAAAAAAAATGTGCTATTATGTCCCCCCCCGCCGAACGATTCGGAACGGGACTATGAAATGATCAGCGTCCATTCGTTCGTTCGTCGTGATAAAAAATGTTAACCCAATGTTAACCCGATTATCTGGAGTTCCCGACGGGCTACACCGATGCAACTTGGGTGGAAAGAAGCGGTTGATGAGTTCTTGACCTGATTGGCGTAAATATGCTAATTAAGTTTCTAATAATTGCATAATTTATGAAAATTTTCCTCTGCTAGGCCTCTGTACAAGTTTTCTTGAGTTCTGAAAGGCGTAAATGTCGTAACTTGGTGGAAGGAAGCGGTCTGAAGAGTTCTCAAACCTGATTAGATTTTGGGCGATTTCGGGCAATTGATAATGCAATGGAAGCTAATTAATATGTCCAAAATCAGCGTATTGCTATAATTTTTTTTCAAATGGTACATCGGATACTCACATTCCTGCGCTGCATGACAGAATATCATGGGGCACAACATCTTTTTTGTCATATGAAGTAGTTAATATATGCGGCGTAGGTTGGCAAATGAGCTAATTAATATGCATAATTGCTGTATCTCTGAAACGGTACGTCGGAAATGCAAATTCCTTCGCTAAACATGATACTACTAATGCATAAGGGGATTTGCCATATAAGATGTGAATCTGCGGTGTAATGTATCAAATGGAGCTAATTTAAATATGCATATTCTGTTCTCTGAAACGGTACATCGGATGTGAAAACTTCCTTCGCTACATTAGACTACTATGCCATAGGGGAGGGGGGGTGTTGCGGTGTGGGTTGGGGAGGGGGTTGGGGTGTTGCGGATTTTGGGGAGGGGGTGGGGTGTTGCGGGTGTTGGGAAGGGGTTTGGGTGTTGAGGGATGTTGGGGGAGGGGTGGGGTGTTGCAGGTTTGTTGGGGTTTTGCAGGGTGTTGGGGTTGGGGGGGGGGGGGGGTTTGCAGGTGTTGGGGGGAGGTTGTGTTTGCGGGTGTTGGGGAGAGGTGGGGGTTGCATGTTTTGGGAGGGGCATTTCATGTTTTGTTGGAGGGGCAATTGCATGTTGTTGGGGAGGCGTGTTGCGGGGTATTAGGGGATGGGGTATGGTGTTTTGCGGAGTGTTGGGATGGGGTGATGGTGTATGCTTGGTGTTTGGATGGGGGTAGGGTGTTTCGGGGTGTTGGGGCGGGGAGTGGCGTGTTGGGAAGGAGAGGCGTGTTACGGGGTAATTTTGGTTGTGGGTGGGGTTGTGGTTTTCGGGATATGTTGGTGTTCTGTGTTATGATTGTCCAAATTCTTATTTTATTTTGTTTTTTTGCAGGGAGTTTTGTTCTTTTTTGTTAGTGTGTTTTTGTGGCGGGGGTGTTGGAGAGGGTTGGGGTTTTGCGGGTTGTTTGGGCTGATGGTTGGGGTTTTGCGTGCGTGGTATTGGGGATGGGGTGGGGTGTTTAGTTGCATTTATCTTCATGTTAGTAATCACGACATTCGGCGGGGACATTTTTACGCATCGCGTAATAACGAGGTCGCCTGTTGCTTTAAAAATTGCACATTGTTTTTCAGTAAGTTTCCTCCCCACAATAGAATTTCAAAATTAAGTGTTTTCTGAAATGATGACCCAGATAAGCCTCTAATTTAAAAGACAGGTCATTCACATGGTGTGCACTTACACTATTTCCCTTTGCATGATGCGTCATCATTGGGCACGCACTTTGCGAATGTAGGCGAAGTGTTTATGTTTTTGTTATGCACATTTTTCATTTTAATTTGAAAAACTCGTTGGAGAAAATAAGTTAAATAAATCAATTTTGTTTTTAAAATGTATTTTAGTCATTTTGTGGGTCACATGTAATTGAAAGTTGCAATGGTGCCAGGGTACGATGTTGTTATTTTGTTTTGATTGACTATTTCTTTGAAAGAGTCTCTGTGAATGCAAAGGTCTACCTGTTTAACATCTTTTTTTTTCTTGCAATTCACAGGACAATCTTGCTAAGTGTGATATCTCTGCTAAATGAACCTAACACATTTTCTCCAGCCAATGTTGATGCCTCAGTGATGTATAGAAGATGGAAGGAATCTAAAGGCAAAGACAAGGAGTATGAAACAATGATCAGGTATGTCTTGGGATATCATACTTACTAGGGTGCACCTCACTCTTGGTTGAATTGAACCTGTAGAAATCACTAAAATTAAATGAGATAAAAAACATGTAATTATTATGTGTATTCAAATGACAGAAAGGTCCATCCACATGACTTAGTGATCTTGCTATAAACATGATTAATATAGATGAGGTGACATCAATGTTTACAAACACAAGTTAGCACGTTAGGGGTGCGAAGAATATGCCCATACAGTTACAGCATTCAATAGCCTTATCACGCCCGATTGAGCACGAATTTTAAAGCACAAGCCCTGCAGGTGCTCACACATACTGCCGGGCAGTGCTTTGTTTGTTGCCCGGCGTTGACGTCACATGTCAACTCATCTATAGAAAGTTATAAAACATGATGCAGGGCAATAAAGTCTGCCTGACGCCAATCAAATTAGATTTTGGGACCCCTGAATCCTTTTCTTGGTTGTGTTTGGGATAGAGGGACACAAAACTGCTTGTAAACATAGTTTATTCTAATTTGGGCAATATGTTTGGTACAGGGAAACTGTATTCATGTGAATGATTTGGGGCTTGGTTAAATTTTACTATTTATCCCCAAAATAGGCACTGCATTGCAAGTGCAGTGAAGTATAAATAGACCTTTACTCTTCTAGCATAGTGAGTCTATTACCTTCCCATATATAAGTATGCATATAATGCACCTCTGTGAGCAGAGGTTAGCAAGGTAAAGTGCCTTGCCTTGGGATGCAACACGCTTGCCCTGCCAGGGTTTGAACCTACAAACCACTGTTATCAATTAATAGGTTAAACAATTTGCAGTTCTATGTAATTTTCTGTTTCGGCCAAACTGTTAAAGTCTATTCTGGCATTGTAAAAGTTACATCAAGTTCCTGCTTTCTTATTTCCATGTGCAGAAAACAAGTGCAAGCAACAAGAGCAGAAGCACAACGAGATGGCATAACGGTACCCACCACATTGGCAGATTACTGTATAAAGACCAAAGTACAAACGCCCTCACACAGCTCTCTAGACATGGCTGATTTCTATGATGATGATGACTATGCCGATGACGTCCCTGATGACGATGATGAAGATGATGACGACTGTTACTATGATGATGAGGATGACTCGGGGAATGGCGAGTCATGATGGCGTCGGCCTTGTGCCGATGCCACTGACACTTGACTGTTGATATGGTAGCTTCTAGGATTTTGTTTCCTTTTTGGGGTCATCAGTAGGCAAAGTCTTGTGGGGTTTACGCTTTCGTACAATATACATCATCAAGACAATTTTGTGTACTTCATTGGTGTGAAAACCCCTTACAGAATGAGGAACATGCTGATGGAATGTTGCGCTTTTTGGAAATGGATCATCTCGGCAGTCTACACAAGTTCAATGATCACAAAGGAAGTGTATTAGATTATTTGCATTATTGGACTGTGAAATCCTTGCTGGTAATAGTAGAATCCTGTCATCATCAGATTGGTTGCATTCCATCAGGGCACAAGGAATTCTGGCAACACTTTTGTACACATATTTTGCATGCTACTGGTTAATACTAGTATTGGTTTCATAATGATTTTTCCTGCAAGATTTATACAATAGGTTTATTATAATATCAATGTTGTGAACAGCAAAAAGCGTGTCTATCAAGAATTTGAAAATATATTTTATCGATTGAGTTTTAAATTCAAATTATGTTTTGGCTGTTTAAAGTATGTTGTTTTCTTTTTATTTCATTTATGGTATCAACTTTTAATGTAATTTTTGTACTGTTGTGATGATGTTGAGTTGAATGTTTTGGAAGTACAAAACAATTCAGATCAAGATCATTTGTTTGACTTTGCATCTCTTTTCTATGTGAGAATTCATGTGAATCTGTTTGTAGTATTATGTTGTATGAAGCACACTTGATGGGCCCACTCCAATCAAATGAAGAAATGCTATTTACTTCTGCATATTGGTGCCTGTTCCAATTCTACATTCCTGTATTGATCTTTCTAGGAACAGGACTTAACAATGGACAGTTTTTCAAGTTTTTATCTATGACCATATTGGGGCTATGGATAAATTCAGAATAAAGGCATAAGTAGGCATGTAGCAACTCCCACTAATTTATACAACCATTATTTTTTTTAAAGAACCTTTACATGTTTACTATGTATGTAAAAATTATGATTTGTAATACTGCAAATTACTGACTAAAAGCATGATTTCCTGGACTGGTTTCTTATTTGTTGACCTCATTTCCTATAGGGTTAAACTTTCTTACAAAACTGGTGACCCATTTGTTACAAATTCATCAGTACGTTTTATAATGGTAAGAGAATGAGTAAAAATGTAGTTAATCAGTAGGAATTAAATTTTCCAGTTTTAAAATTTTTTTTATTTTACTGTCAACTTTATTGGTGGATACACATATATCATCGGCTGCATCCCATAGTGACATATTCGACATTTTGGACTTTTGGGAGAAATTTGGCATATACGTTTGTTTTGTACTACTATACGAATTTCAAAACTCAAAGTGGCTTAATTAGTAAACTATTAATTAACTAATTATGACGTATTTGCAAAACATTAAATTATCCGATTCACAAAACAACATATTTGGCTAATATCTATTCTGTGCAGGCCCATAGCATCGTATGTGCATTTTGAAGTATTCACCATATCATAATGACGTATTTGTGCAAAGTATTTTAGTTCACTGTAAGTTGCTATTTTGTCATTTTCACATAGCGAAGTATTTTTGTGAAAGCATGTCACATAACAACGTATTTGCGCGACATATTTTATTTACACATTGAAATTGTTATTTTGTCGTTTTCACATGTGACATATTTTATTTAACACTGTTTTTTTCGCATATCTCAATAAATTGGAAGTTGATAGTTAAATATATTTGAAATTCAACTTATTTTGGCAATTTTCCACTTTGTTTTAATTGAAATACGTTTTAATTAACCAGTTTAGAGCAAATTAAGATTGCAAAATCTTCAAAGCCGTTTTTCTCAAAATGCGGATTTTGCAAATACGTCACTATATGACGCGGCCGACGATATATATAATCAAGTGGAACAAGCAGAATGAGGGATATTTTAACAAATTAAGTCTAATATGGAATTATGAACTGATTAAGTATTCAAGTTATTGTGTTTTCTTGTTTAAGGATATAACCTGACAAACATTTTGAAGTGATGGGGTTTTAATTGACAATAAAGCTAATGAAGTGTAGCATTTTATACCTTGAAATCTCCAAATTTGATTTTGAGATTTTGCTGGACACATCCCTGACTTTTTGTTTGAATTGAATTTGCAAGTGAGTGTAGGTTTTATAGGAGTGGAAATATGTAAGCCTACATGTAGATGATTCCATGGAACTGCCTCAACCAGTGGTTATTTTGTCTAATGAATCATGTGATCTGTGGGAATGTTTAACTTGAGTTCACACTGGTACTTGAGCTTATTCCTTGAGATAGCTCAACCAGTAAGATTGCTTTTTATCCCCCTGGCTTGAAAAGCAGAGGGGGATATTGCAAGGGTGCGAATGTCTGTATGTGTATGTATGTGTGTGTGTGTGTGTGTTCCAGTTTGGTTAGGTTTTGGTTAGGTTTTCGTTTTTTGTGTCTCCTTCGAAAAGTTGAAGTCGGATTTAAACCAGACTTGAGGTTAAGGTACAATAGGGGTTCCTTCATATGTGGATGGTGTCAAAGGTCATGGACCAAGGTCAAAGGTCATCTGAGGTCATGTTCCAGACTGCCATCTTGCCAGGGTGATGTCGCAAGTTTACTTGCAGTATTTTTTTAACATTGAAAGTGGTATTTTGTAATCCATAGACTGTTCCCTCACTTCAGAAAAGTGCTTCATATCATCCAAAACATTTTAGCTGTGCTTAATCTTTAATTTTAATGAAAATTCAATATTTTCTGCCAGAGATTTTAAAGGTCCATGGCCCGATCGCTAATAGCCTCGTCCCCAGGGACCCCAGATTTCACCGGAATGGTCAAAATTTTGGTATCAGAAGAAAGCTATTTTTCTCATTTACCCTGTGAAATCTTAGGGCTAAAGGATATTTGGTTTGGATGTTATGAGCAAAAATATGACCCATTTTGGTCGACCAATATTATTTTATACAGTATTCTATGGGGATTACAAAATCACGTTTTTAGCTCTCACTTCAAAATGGGTTGAAATATCGGCATTAAACTTTACAGATGGGGTTTTGGGGTGGAGGCCATTCTATCAAGGTGAGAAATTTATAGACTTAAATCGGGCCATCCCCCTTTCACATTTCTGTTTGTAAATGGACAGAAATTACAAGACAGTGGTCAGTGGGGCACTGCAATTCAAACATTTGCTCACAACCTGTAATGCATCATCATAATCAGGTGAAACTTATTTAGGATCGTTTGTTCGTTCGTGTGACTTATTTGTTGTAGCTTAGGTGTCGGGATTAGTTGATACGGACGCACCCGCTTTTAGGCTGGAGCGGATTGGGAACAGTCAGAGGTTTCCCCCTACTCTTATCAAAACTGGCTGCAATGTACAGTGTGGGGCTCTCTGTACACAGGACCGAAGACTTAACGTCCCCTCCAAAGGACAGGGTGCTTTCATGATTCATTTGCCCAATTCCAGTGTGAACCATGGAGGAGAGCGGCATTCTGTTTTTTTAATCATTACAGATCAAATCCAGGATTGAGTACCTGGATAAATCCCAGCAAGTATCCCCACTGGGATTTGAACCTAACTTCACTTTTTGAGTGTAATATGTGCTGACTGATCAGCTACTGGCTCTCTAATTGTGTTATTTCAAGCCTGCTTATATTTGCATTTGTTGTCATCATAAAGCAGTTGAGGACTTTACATAGTGGACAAGTTTGAAGATGACAGACTCAAATCATACAATATCCAGCATCTGATTTATGATGTTGAGCCACCCAGCTTGTTGATTATAATAACCACTTTCATGTGCATTCCATATTAAATGAGACTTAGAACTACATAGGGCATTGACGGTAGAAGGGAGAAGGGGAGCTTCATTATGTTCATTACACAAAGCAAATTTTTTTTACCAGTGTATCAAAGCTAGAGGCAAACCATAATGGGTCGCGAATACTGCCATATTTTTTTCAGCACTATTGAACTTTATGATACATGCGCACAGCACTCTTCCTACTTTTTTAACCCCACTCACATGCCTGCTATTATTATGGTTGGGCAGCTCTTAACTTTTTCTCAAAAATCAATATAAGCCCAGTTGTTCTATACCCAAATTTGATGTAGAGTCCAAATCTGGCAAAGTTTTTGACCCCCCAATGGAATCTGACACCGCTAAAGTGACTTTGAAATTTTGGATATGGAGTCAATGAGCTCTGTAGTTATTTTCGGCAAAACAACAAAAATTAGATGATCTTTATCCTCAATTTTGTGACAAATTTAACAAGAGGTACTATACATACCTGCCAACTAGTTATATTTAATCTTATTTAGTAAGATTTGCAAGATTTTTGACAGCAGAAAATCTTACTAATAAGATTTTTTAATTTTTTGAAAAGAAAAATAAAAGAAATTGGTGTCCTTGGCCTTTTAATAGCCCTTGGCCCCCTTCAGGGCCCCTAAGGCAGGCTCCTGGACCCCATCAGGGGCCCAAAGCAGATCCCTAGACCCCATTATGCTAGTGGCGAGTGCCATGGTGCTTTCTGTGTGCACTCTGCACTTACATATGTAAGATTTTTGACTTTCCAATGTTGGCAGGTATGTCAAACAATGTTCTCAGAAATACCAAGCAAAGTCATCCAGTGGCAGAAAAGATCAATTTTACAAAATTCCTTTCATTGGGGCAAAGCAGTAGTGTAATATCATTAACAGTGAGAAGGGCATGCCTCTTTATTGTGAATGTGAGGATAGTGAGGTGAAGCCTTTACAATCACCTACATAACTTGGTCAATAGTCTGTCATAACTTTAACAAATATTTCAATATACACGTATGGGGGGTTTTCCAATTCGTTTTTCTGAAAGAGACCCTAAATAGAGACTGTGCCATTTTCCATCCGTTTTCAAGCCTGCAAACTCGTTTACACCATCTTCATACACCGAGTGCCTACTTCTCCGTGAAAATCAAAATCTTAAATTTCATCGTATCCAATGTGTTTAAGACACATGTACCTTTTACTTGAAACATAATATGGCACTACAGATCTTCAGAATCTCGCACAGGACCGTAAAACATCAAAATTAGGTGTTTTTTCCTGAAGTAAAACCATTACATGAGTTTGGTTGCCATGAAAACCTATGGTTTTACAAAGGGAAATAATGATACCTATGTATATATGCTAGTAATGTAGTTGTCACTGGTTTGTTTAAAGTGACAGGAGGAGATTTTTGAGGATACAAATTTCTCTCAAATTGCACTGGATCGGTTGTAGACCACCTACTTAGAATATTTTGAAGGTTTATTAGACAAACAAGTACAAAAGAAAACTGCAATCCTTGTTTCGAACTTACCTGCTATAGTAATCGTCCCTATAGAAAACCATGCCTTGAATTTCTGTCGTTCACGACAGAAATACTAAATCATCATCTTATTACATAAATATGGCGTATTTGGCTTATTCACTTCAGGTGTGTTCTAATACATTGGTAAGCATTCCAAATATGCAAAAAAACCAGGGTTCGAAAAAAAATTGGGGCGCTTCTTTCTGGAAATGTCCTCATGTCTCTTTAAGGTAGATATTGTCAAGCGACTTATTTTACCTCTGACTTTGACTTCGTGTACAAAATTTTTAAGTCACTTTAGCGGTGGTGTCTGTCAACATCATTGGGGTAAAAACGGTAAACAGTTTTGGATTCTAAATCAAATTTGGCCATGGGAACAACTAGTCTTTAAACATATTTGGTGATTTGCCCAATCCTACTATTATAAATGATCCAGATATAGAGACAAGTACTGATTAAAAAGAAGTTAGGTTTATTAAGAAAATAATGCCTGTGAAGGATTGAAATATGAGCACTAGAGGTCACAACTGTGTCTTGTATTTTCAGGAACTATATAGCATCCCCAAAGTGATCTGCCTCATGATTGGTATTCAACCAAACAAATCAAAATACACATGTTTATCTTGTCTATCAAGAAATACTTGTAGATATTGTGCTTCCCCATATTTCAATACAGCTGTATATAGACATTGAAAGCCCCATTTTGCTTATGAAGTCTTGGGGGTTTTGTGTTTCTTATTTTGGTATCAAATCTGCCAAATCTGATCAACCTTGTCATGACAACATTTAAAAATACATACTGATACATACTTTTAAGAATGTAAACTAATAAAAAGACATCAAGTTTGGTTACAAGGCAGTAAGACCATGATGATGATGCAATAGCTTTTGTGCTGTGTTTTAGATTCAGGTCTTTCCCTTTTGACAGTGATCGACATCTTTAGGCCAGGGGGTCATGTGATGCATCTGTCTGTCTCTACACTTTGTAAATGCTTATTCTCTTAGTGCAAGATGAATTTTCTTGGCACTTAGTGGGATGAAGAATGGGTGGGGAACATAGAAGTGTTAATTTGAGGTCAAAGGTCATCTGTGGGTCATTTGAAGTCATTGTGTAAAACACTCAAAATGTTTCTTCCACACATGGCTGTGTATTTTTACCAGCTTTTCTGGATTATTCTTAAGAAGTGGTCATTTGAATGTTCCAGAATACAAGGTCAAAGTCATCTCGCGGTTATTTGAGGTAATTGTTGAAAATTGTTAAAAGAGGTGGCTGAGCAAAATTGCTAAGAGTGATTTGTGGGTGGATTTTGTGGGTTCAAAGATATGAGATCATAGATGTAGAGGGCAATTGAGCTTATTTTTTAAAAAATTACTCTTTCTGTCCAAAATAAGATCAATCAGCATAGGTTTTTGTCAGTTTTGTAGAATTTTTTTCAGGGACATAAAATTAAAATTTCTTACTTATTTCGTTATTGTTATACTGTTTTTCAAAATACCTTTTACAAGATGTACGAGTGCGACATCCAAAAGGGGTGGCACTTAGCAGTCAATTGCAAGGCCAATTTATGCGCATCATGCTTAAAGTATTATTTTGTAAAGTGTATTCTGATAAGAGTATAGGGCTTGTTTTAGGAAATTGCTAGTGCTGTTTCTTGATGCTGCCACTGCAGCAGATACTCACCTTTCCAGGTTAATCTGTCCTGTACAGCAGCATGTAGCTTTGATGATCTTAAAATCATTGTTTACACAGTCCAACCATCTCTGTTTCGGCCTACCTCTTCTAGGAAATTTCTTACTCGAGTGAATTTAACACATGCAGAAAATTGGCCCATAAAAAATTGGAAGTATTTAACCCACAAAATTTATAACATGGCCAAAAAATAATGTACTAAAAGTCCTCTGTTTGCTATTTTGTCAGTATAACACATTTCCATAAAATTTTGAATGAAATCTGGGCCAGTAATTCTATGCTGATAATGCTAATAATTTAAACTGATTCAACTCCTGGAATTGGCTAGCTGCTTAATGAGTTGCCATATGCTGGCTTTTTTCCTATGCTAGTGTGTTCAGCACTAAATATTCATATATCATTATAAAAAGAAGTTCAGATAAGCTCAAATATGTAGTGCAGGAAAAATTTGAGATCCAGGTCCCATGTAATGGAAATATAACATTAAAAATATGGCAATATTTGTTCGTCAATGAAGATGATGGTATTACACAGGAATGCACACTTAAAAGTGCCTGTTTTGATTTCAGTGTAGTGTATTTTCAACATGATAGGAAAGCCTGCCATTTGCTATACACTGGCACTTGCGTCACAGCAAAGTTCCATGTGAAACAAGCTTGCATTTTGAATGATAGAACAAAAAAAAAAAGCATACTGCAATGCCCTATACAGCACTGTGTTAATATATGGTTAAACATAAAACTATCTTTGGAAAGGAACAGATTTGGAAGCTAAATTTTCAGGACAACAATGGGATATGAACTTTTATATGATGTAAAAGTCAAAACAACTGGGCAAGTGAGGGGATTCTTAAAGACAAATCAGAACAGCTTATTCACACTAATACTAAAATCATATCTGTCAATCACAAGAAATATTTGTATCACCACTTGCATGTTAATTTGGTGGTGACTGGAAAAACTGTCAACCTTGTAGGAAAGAAAATGGAACTTACAAGAGTAATTGCTGGTGGTACATCATATTGTGAATCTATTGTCTCTTTAACAATTCTTTAGTGAATTATATCATAACAATTGTGGTTCCTCACTTCCTGATGAGTATTACTGGTAGATAAATATACCAAATCCTTTCTTCTGATTTGATCATGCAAATTTATTTTTTTATCTGCAATAAAACCAACTTAATTGTGTGAATCCACAATCAACAATTGTATTTCTTTTCACCCAGAAACTAGTTATGCACCATATAGAGCGCAATGTTAGCACATGCAACATCACAATAAGTGACATTTTTTTAACAAGGCAGGCAATTTGTAGCCTAATAATAACAGTGCCCAGTAAATTGTGTAAATTCACAAGTTTTATATTACCATGGGAATTAGCACCATAGACAGAAAAAAATAAGATCTGAAGTGCTATAACAAGGACATTTCCAGAAAAAGTACAACATAGAAATGACCTCAAGATTACTACACAATGTTGGTATGCCAGTGTTATCTTGTCCACTTTGAAGGACACATAATGCCCTGTTTAACAAACACTGATCAGGTAGACATGAATGTGTTATAAGTATACCACTTTGAAGGCATTATGTCCACTTTTCTGTACAAAAGTATAGGAAATTGCCATTCAGGCTTGTTGAAGATGTTTCAGGCTTTTTACAATAAGTGGGTGGCATCTCTGCTTTATTGCATTTCAATTTAGGACAAATCTCTTTAAGTTTCCTTACAGTATAATTGTAATAACAAGTTATCCTTTCTTATACGAATGTTTTACATTACGAGAATGTCAATGTCACTTTGAGAACTACAATGTTGAATTTGGAGTTTTTATTGGAATTATATTGGCTATCCTTTTGGTGCTAAATGTAACCTAGAAATTCCTTTTTTGGTGGTATCTTTTGATTGGAAATTTTAGTTGAATAAACTAGATCCATTTTCTGTCAAAGTTTGTGCAAGGTAATTTTACACCAATGTGTCAGATCTAATAATAACATGAAATGAAGCTCATGCATGAGATGTATGCTTTAGGGGTACCACCCATTCCTCAGCCTTGACACCGCTACTCACCCATCAAACCCAAGATTTTGTTATCATTGAAGGCTTGTATTTTTCTCATTTCATCTGCAAAATATTTTGGCTGAACTCTATCCCATTGTGATGTTATGAGCATTAATTGGACTTGTTTACAGTTACCAGAAAATATTTGTACAGTAACCTATGGGCTAGATTAATATACACAATTACTGCACACATTTCACGTTAAAATGGTATATCGGATTCAAATACAATTTTGGAATTGGGGTATGTTGGTGATGGCCTTTCCTATGAAACACAGAAAATTATATGTTGTAATCAGGTAGGGCACCTTGCCCATGATATACTTGCCATCGCAGCGTGCGACTGTAAAATCGCTAGTGAAAAAAATGCTCTAAGCGTTTTTTCAATCACTTCCAGCGTCAATATCACTCGGAGCATCGGAGCGATTGAGTTGAATTCAAGTCAACTGGCTTGCGTCAAGTCGCTTGGGTATGCTAGCGACTTATCGATTAGATATCGGCAGTCGCTTTCCCAATAAGCGACGGAAGTGATGTCATAAAAAATCGCTACGCTCCTTGCGATTGCTTAGTATATCATGGGCATTAAAGGGATTACCATGCTAAGTTTTGGTTAACATAATCACTAAGTTGATGGGAGTAGCCATGGAATGTTAGAATTTTAGCAAATTATATAGAGTGCCTCACAAAACCTATTTTACAAATAAGTAAATGCTGTTACCAACTGCTTCTCCACAAAAATAGCCTGTGTTGGTAAACTATATACTAGAGTGCGGGCCTGACGTTACGATCCTAACTAGGATCGAAATGTCAGGCCCACACTCTACCATATTCAGTTTTAAAAAACAGGACTAAATATTGTCACTCCATATACTACTAAGCATGTTGAGTGAGCAATACAAACATTCAGGACATGGTACAGCCATTCATTTTAGAGTTGCTCAGTGCTACATGCATTAAATTGACTTTCAGATTTCTCACATAAAATCAGTTGAGACTTTCAGGGGCACGTAGGATGACATTTTATTTGCTACCTGACCAACTAAACAGGATTTTAAAAATGTGACTTCAGTTACTTCTACTCTTTTTGGATAGTAGAATCTCTAATCTGGAAGTTAAAATCTTAGGCAGTATTGAATACTGTTAATTTATGAAGCGGTTATTTTAAAAATCACTGCGATGCATGTTTATTGAAACTCAGTTACTCACATTGTATTGAGATCATCACAGAACCTGTTTACATTGTATTGATGAATCATCACAGAACTGTAACTTGATGTCACATTGGCTGTGGCCGATTTATTGGAACCATGTATGCACCCATCGTTACCTTTTTTGTCATTGTTTTCTCTGATTAGCAAATTTAGTTTGAACTAATATCACTGTTAGGATCAGTTCATATGATTTTATATGAAGCAAATCATAGCATGTTATTTCCCTTGAATACAATCATTTGTATGCCAATACATACAACAAATAATTGTTGCTTGCCTGCTTAGTACTTGATCAGACAGGCTGGATTTCAGAGTTTGTATGAACCCCGCAATTAGGTGTACACTGACTTTAATTTTTAGGCTGTGTATGTATAGATGAACCACTGACATTACAGCTTGTCTTAAGTGACAACTTTACTACACATTACTAACTTGTTGTTGACGCAGTAAATCAAAACACGGTAGTTGCCTATCTTTGTCTCAGAGATAGACGTACCTATTGCATGTTTGCAAATGTAAGGAAGCACGTAGTGTTGGTAACCACACAACTACAACTCTACAAGTGGAACATTTTCGCTCAAAGACATTTTCACTAGCGTATCATTCTTGCCATAAGACTAGTCGAAAATTAATCATTATTATTTTGAGGTTTTGTCAGTACTACCCTGTATTACAATTTGCTACCTGACTGTATTTTAGCATTTGGGAACCCCGGATACAAACATTTCTATACGAAGGGAAAATAGGTGATATTCTCTTACAAAAATTTTTTATGTTATCTATTCTATTTCGTAGCATATAGATTTATAGGGTATTATAGACTGGAAGTATTATTTAATAAGAACAAAAATGTGTAATATGTTTGTAGTATGGTATGTAATGTTGCATAAATTAACCTTTTTTAAAAGGAAATACTTATTTTTAAAAAAAATACAAAAGATGGGTATTTTCCATAGGGATTATTTCCAACTATCTCCCATTTGGAATTCTTCCCAATATGAAGAAATCGTAGCATTTCTGAACCCATATTTAAAAGTGTTGAAACCCAAGATGGGGCAGGTACAACTTCATTTTTGCAACAAGACTTTACGTGGAAACTGGCACCACTTTTTTGAAGGACATGCATTTTTACAAATGCAGTCAAGCGCCACAAAAGATCTAGAAGAAAGAGGCAGCTATATTATTTTTGTGAACTGGAAGTTTTGGTGCAAAGAATGTCCTAACCTGAGTTTTTTTCTAAGTCGTTTAAATGCACAGATTTTGTGAATTATGTGCAGTTGCTACATAATTATAGTAATTTCCTGCCTGTCAAAAAGGGAAGTCTGCCTTGGCACGTTCCTTGGCATTGCTTGTGAACCCCGACACGGATGAAAACTGTAACACTGAATAATTGTATGCACTTTGCTAGTGCAAACATGAGATCTTCATAAAGGTAAAGGTAAAGATGGCCTGGTGCACAGGAATGGAGTGCACCATCTCACTTTTAATGCAATTGGGCCATACGCCACCATAAAATGTGCTGTAGGATCACTACACCTTCACAGTGAAATAATGTCCAGTTACCCATTTATACACGGGGTGAAGAGGAGTAATTAAGGTAGAGCACCTTACGCAAGTGTGCAACATGTTGGCTGCAACGAAGCTGGAACTCACAACCTCAGACGTGTGGGTCGAGCATTTATCCTCTAGCGTCCGTCTGTTCCGATTCATGGCGATTGCTTCACTTGCTTTTCTTGTGACACATTAAGCTATGAGTCCGTGTCACTACCTCCGTGCAGTGATGACATAACATTTACGTTACGTCCCGCGTCAAGAAATGCCGTCTTTGTTCGGCGCGCGTAAAGCGCGTCGCTTCAAGTCAGCGCGAGCGTTTTTAATTCTGCGACCAACAAATCTCGCGCTGACGTCACTGCACAGAGGTAGGACACGGACTATAGATGAACAATTTGTTTCATTTTTTACCAAAATTGGAGACACTTCTGATTTGTGACCCCCTGTACAATGGAAATTGACCCTTGTCGCATTTTTATCCATATGTACCCAATAACTCTAAAACCAATGGTCATAGATGTTATCATTTTTGGAATCCTCATGACAGACGGACAATATGCAATACATTTCAACATGATTGGAGTAATTTTAAAAAGTTTGAACCCCTGTGTAAACTTATTGGCCCCTATTGAAAAAAGTGGAACCACAATTTTGACACACTAACTACCTTGCTTGCATAAAGAGGGTACATACAACTACCAAAGGTGTCAAAGCTGAGACATGTAGTGGGCCTGAACGATAAAGTTTTTGACCCAAGTCCCCTTGCTCCGCTCGATATCCACCTTTGAAGACAAGTGGCCCCCATTAACAACACTTTGGCCTATTTAAAGACCTAATAAATCTTTTAATTGCATAATTTATAAAAAAAAAATAAGTAAATATAACGGATATAAATAATTAAAAATAAATAATAAAAAAAGTAAATGACTTAAAAATAAAAAACAAAATCGAATAAAATAAATACATAAGAACTATAAAATAATAACTACACTACATAAACAAAATAAATAAATGATAAAAATAAATAATAAAATTGACATAAAAAATAAAAAAAATAAAAAAATAAATAAGATAAAAAATAAAAATAAAACTCGGCTCGTGATACAAATCGGCTCATGTGCGTGTACAACTCGGCTCGTGTGCGCGTTACAACCGCGCCGCGTGTTGGTGTTGCAAACTCCGCCGCGGTTATTTCAAACTCGCCCGGTTGTGTCAAACTCGCCGCGGTTATTTCAAACTCGACGCGGTTTGTGCAACTCGCGCGGTTTATTGCAAACTCAACGCGGTTGTGTCAAACTAGACGCGGTTATTATCAACTCGACGCGGTTGTGTAAAACTCGACGCGCTTGTGTCAACTCGACGGGGTTTTGTCAAACTCGACGCGGTTGTTACTAACTCGACGTTTTATGTCAGCTCTTGCGTGCCATATTTATTTTCTTCGCACCTTCCTCAGTTCATCTCAACAACCAACTGACCTATACAATCGCCATTTCAATCTATGGAAAAATACTAGGTACAACCCTGACAAAATTGCAACAGAAAGGTTTTTTTTGCTGTAACGAGAAGTAAAAGTTCTCCCAACCAACATATCAAAAAGGTAGAAAAGGGGATGCCTGGCAAGACATGCTAACTTGGCAACAAATTTAACCATAATAACTATGCAAATTTAAAATAACTTAAGCATTTTAATGAAACAAAGTCGATATGTTGTAAAACCCAACAAGTTCCATGAAAAATAGGTTAAAGCCACTATCAGCGATTTCTTCCAAAATGTAAACAAAATAACAAAATTTCCCCTTTTTTTCCACCAAAGTCCCTTTTTTTGGCAATGCTGTATTGAAAATTGTATAGTAAGGACCCCTGTAAGTGCTAAGCGTTTTTAATGCACATTAGCATGTCCTGGTAATGCGTCCTTTTTTCTACCTTTTGATGTTTGGGAGGTTTGTACAGCAAGTTACACACAGCAAACCTTCTTTTGCAATTTTGTCCCAGGTCATACGGTAGATTGAGTGGACTACTAGGCAATAATCTCTAATTCCGAAATTAAATTTGGATGACTTTGGCTGTCTGTAGGTCCCATATAAGGTAGTAAGGAAATGTTTGGATTCTGTGAGTGCACGCTTGTGTTATGTGGTATTGTTTTCTTCTCATATCCGCTCCGCCAATGCATTTTGGTATATGTCTTTCGCAATCAGTGCATATTATTTTGGAACAAATCAAAGGATTTTTTTTGCTTCAAGAGCACATAAAATTTCCATATGCCTTCTTATCTAATCTTGAATGTTACGGTGTTTCCGAAAATTTTGAGCTCGTTCCAGCTAGTACACCTTTGCTTGATGGATCATCAGTTCATCGGATCCACTCTTCTGGTCTTTGTTTTGAAACATTTCAAACAGTGTATGTTTTACTTGATCCACAGCCTCGTCCCTCCGGACTGTACTTAAAACGTTTAATATTATCTGAATGCATGTAATGCTGATTGGTCGAATCTCATTGGCTAATAGCATGTGGTTTAAATGCAATTCGTCTAAACCAATATGATCTAAATACCAATGTCTAATAACCATTTAGTGTAACATTCAATTTATCTAACAACCAGAAGTCTATATCCATTTGGGTTCTAATCCCTAGTTAGTCTAATTGCCATTTTTTACCTCCCATTTGTCTAATAACCACAAACACAATTTGGTTATTCCCATTTGAAAACTCTATATCCCATCTAGTCTAAGTCTATTTGGTCTAATATTCCATTTGGTTAATACCCAATTGGTCTAATAGCCATGGTCTATATCAACGGTTCAATATCCATTTGGTCTAATACACATTTGGTCTAATGTCCATTTGGTATAATACTCATTGTCGAATATCCAACTTGGTTCAGTAAACCTGTCTAATCTCTATTTGGTTTTAAAATAACCCATTTGTGTAATATCCATTTGGCTGTTGAACCCAAAATAATTAATCTTAAACATTAATTTAAATATTAGACCAAATGGATATAGACCAGATGGACATTAGACCAAATGGATATTAGCCCAAATGGGCATTAGACCAAAATGGGCATTAGACTACTCCCTAAACATGGAATATTAAACTACCTGAATATTAGACTAAATGGATAATAGACCAAAATGGATCTTAAACCAGATGGATCGTTAGACCAGATGGATATTAGATCAAATGGGCATTAGACCAGATGGATAGTAGACCAGAGAGGACTAGAAACAAATGGTAATATTAGAACCAGCGGGGGTATTAGATATAGTGGCATTAGACCAATTCGGTTATAGTCGATATGGAATTAGACGATATGAGTTTTAGAACAGATGCATATTAGGACTACAGGGTATTAGACTAAATGCGCTTAGTAGCCTAAATGGGTATAGACTAATGGTAGTAGACAAAAGGAGTTAGAAAAATGGCCATTAGACCCATTGGGATTAGACCAAATGGAAGTCACCGAACTGTAGTCCTGCGTATAGTATGTGGTCTAATCTTAGGTGCAAATCGATCTGCTATGGAAGAAATTAGTGATTTTGTTTTTATGTCCGTAACCGGAATCATTACAATACAGTGGCCTATGGGCCTGCCTTAATACAGCATTTGTTCATATCAAAACGCAACGTCAGAAACAATTGCAATTTTGGAAATAATCTTTTCTCGGGATATATAGTGAACACTACACAAACAATGACGTGTAATCACGAATGCACCTTTTAATGTTCGTTTCAAATAATTTGACGGCTGGACCAATTTAACTCAAAATTTGTAATCAGATATTTTTGGTGAATGCTCCCGATTTGAGGGAGAAACAATTGAGATCTAAACATATTGGGGGTCACCTACCTTTAATAGCATGTGCCGCTTTTGTAAAAACATTTTTTTCGAATATAATAAAAACAAAATCTGCTAACACGTGGCAAAAGTTACGATTTTTTCAGAACCGATTTCAACCTCATTTTGGGGAGAAAGGTTGTAAACATATCTTCGTTCGATTAGACGCAGGATTTTTGACAGTTTCGTTTATAATTTTTTTTCTTATGACATCTGAAGTGCTTAAATAAGAGGGTCAAGAAAGCAAGTTTCATACAGCTTGCTTTGCAAAGTGATATAACGCGCGTCCAATGTTTTGGACCTTTGGAGTTTTGAAGTTCTGATTGTTTCCATCTGAAGTAAATAGTCACACGAAGTTTACCATCTGCTCATCACCAAGGACACGGTTCATTGGGTTGTACTTGTACATGCAGTGACATGAACTGACCGTGTGTAATCTGGGTATCATATATCGTGCCATACCCAGGGGGTGTATTTTCTAAATCATTGGTGAATGAAGGGTACTGAACTGTGGCAAGGGAATGTGATTTTACTAGCCCAGAGTGAGTCATTCATGCGTTTTATCAATACACTGATGCCACAACATCGCTTTTATGATTTTTAAACAGTCTAATACCACAAGAGGTTCTATAATAGAGAGGCAAAACGTTACGTTATCTTTCAGACATCATCGTCTCGCATGTTGTGCCGACACAAAGAAAACATAGAGTACCAACAATAGAAATATGGCTGCCTCCGCTCTTCCACATACTGTGGTTGACGCTTTGCATATACACTAATCGGTAGTGATACAAATTGATGTATGTGTTAGAGTTGGCCATGTGTAAAATAGTGCACCTTGATTCATTGTTCCATAAACTCTTATTTTTCCCATAATGCAATGCGCGCTTATGTGAAAAGATGTATTCATTAGGCTGTTTATTTAAATCAGACGACTGACGTGTCATTTCATTCGTTGTGTTGACATGGGTAGGACAAAATTTAACCACCCAATAGCACCCAACATCCAACAACTGATTATTTGGCCGATTGTTTGTATCGAATTGACATTTGTTTTTGTATACAACACCCAAATCTAATCATTATTCCCGTGCAATATTCAAAATGTCAGCGCCCAGCCGGACGAATGGTTTGAATTGGCGTCACCCCTTCTAATACCACATCTGAGAACAGTGTTCCGTTGCTTCAAGTATGCTTTCGACCACCTGAATGTAATCCGTCTGTATTG
This sequence comes from Ophioderma brevispina, assembly GCA_023653785.1. NCBI lineage: Eukaryota > Metazoa > Echinodermata > Ophiuroidea > Amphilepidida > Ophiodermatidae > Ophioderma > Ophioderma brevispina. Next base: position 38,442 of record JAMKCH010015845.1, read on the forward strand.
GTAACGACAATCCCTCAAGTTGCATGTTTTTGGAAAAACCATATGCCCTTGTCGTGCAGTCTTGTTAGTTTTTCGTTCACATTGAATTTTCTGAAAAGTGTTGATATCTTGACCTTGTGGATTTAGGTTTCTAAGACCTAAGCCGGATAATACAAGTAGCCATGCAAGCTTGTTTGAACTGTTGGGCACGTTTTGCCTTCTTATTGGACATGGAAAATGTACTCCAATTTTGTCGGGCATATAAACTACACAAAAAGTAACCAGCATTCTAATACAACATAAGTTACAAACCTTGTCCTGACAACGAAAACATAAATTATCTCAATATTCTTTTTCCTTCCTAACATTGTGATCCCTTTCTTGCCCCATTGCGATCAATATTGCCAACACAAGACTCATTATAAGAAAATCTCCCCTTTTTAAAAAGTTGCAAATAAAAAGTATAGCCATGCAGAATGACTGCCATTATTACCATACATGGGTGAATATGGTTGTACACCCAAGTGGGTTGTGAATTCAACTCAAGCACTAAAAATTAATAGGGTAGCTTTCCACTTTGTAAATTTACAAAATTTCAGTGGGCCGGGTGGGCTCAGATGGAAGATTGTGTATTGTAACCTTGGAATAATGTCTTTATGTGCAACTTTGAAAAATGTGACACATTCGTAAACTGGACACTGGGTTGGCGCTATTGATCACCCAATGGATGCAAGAAAGGTGTTAAAAATTGCCACCAAAAAAAGAATTATTGATATCATTTTATGTTTCGTGCATAGCCAATTTTGTTAAATTTATTACTTTTTGGGGGTCTTTTATTAATTTTACACAGTACTCATGTTGGAACTTACAAAATCACGTTTTTAGCTCTCACGAAACGGTGATTAATCGGCGCGAAACTTTACAGATGGGCTTTGGGCCATTACTATCATGATGAAAACTTCTATACATTGAAACGGGGTCATCCCCCTTTAAGAGACAAAATATACTCATAAGACAAAATTACCAACTAACTCATTCACCAAATTTCAAACATAAAAAAAATATATTTACAAATGTTCTCCCAAAATGTTTTTCAACAAGAGATTCTTGGGACAACTTAAGTGGCTTTATTTTTCGCGATGGCCCACATTTCACCATCATGGAAAGGTTGATTAAAACACGTGTCCCATAAGAAATTAGTTTCATTTAATGACAAATAATGCTTGCCAAAAAACCAGTCATAGTAATGGAATAAAAATTTGAGCTTCTGTGTGACATGTTTCCTTTTACTGGAAAACGAAATTGATCTCTCAGTGAACTATGTCCTCTTAAATGGTCCTTTAAAACGCGATGAGATTTTGATGTCTTGGTTAAACTAAAGGCAGGTCAGCATTTTCTTCAGGTTGAAAAAAAGTTGACGTTGCATCGTTTATCGTGATTTTTGACATCTTCTTCAGTAAGATCTTTCAGAGTGCGCGATTGAGTCTTTGTGCTGTGGAGAACTTAATGACTTTTGAGACCGTTCTTTATTTTGAGACTTGGAGTAAGTTGAGAGCTTCTGTACTTTTGAGACCTTAATGGACTTTTGAGACCTCAACGTACCTTTTATGATTTTAGATACTCTTTTGTGCTATTTGAGACCATATCTTTTTATTTTTGAGACCAGTTTGTTGATTCTTTTACATCTAAGGTACGTTTAAGGGAATTGTTAACTGTTTAAGATCTTTAGTGTTTTGAGACTCTATTTGTGACATCTTTTGACACTATTGGCCGCCATACTTCTTCCCATTTTGCCAACAAGATGTGCAATAAAAACATTAAAAACGTGCCTAAATCGTAAGGTGGGCTCCACAAAGTTCTCTGTTCCTAATGTTACTAATGCAAAAACATAGATCGTTCAGTATACAGACAAAACCTATCCCAATTCCTAATACAAAATCTGGCAAACACCTTAGCTGATAAGGAGGCCTATATTAAGTAATATCTAGGCGTAATCAACCATAGCCAGCGGAAACGCGTTCACGATATAGACGTCTAAAAATGTTAATGAGGCAAAAACACTATTAATCCTTATTTTTCATTTGTTTCAGAATCTTTCAAAAAGGGACAATTAATGTCATAATCATACTTGCACACTAAATATATAGAAATGGATCATCTATAACACGTATGGGGTGACACCGAAGTTACACGGTCAACAGCGACCCATTATGCGATAATATATCAAACCTTCATTTTATATTGGGGCCGCAAAGAGCGTTTTAAGCAATGATATCAAAATGAGATAGTTTACCTCCAAAAGAGTAGGAGTTTACCTTGTAATGAGAAAACTATCCTAAACGGCAGTGCGTTTTTATGTGCACCCTATTTTGATAAGAATGGTAGAGTTTAACTTATGTTAACCCAAAGGGGAATTAAATGGGCACTCTAAAGATATGAAGCATTTGATGCTTGGAAGTTTATCTCAAGATGAAAAAAAATATCATTTTTTTCTGTGTTAACGTTAAATGATGAAAAAAAGCGAATCTCAAAAAATTGTCCGTTCTTCAAAAATTTATCTTTTATAATCTTTATCAATAAAATGCTTGTTGAATTCCTTGGATCATTTAGATTCTTGATCCCTAAACGTCCCTAGAAGAAAATCTGACAAATCCCGCAAAAAGTGAGGTTGCGGGATTTTTGTTGTCCGATCATGGAGCAATTTCCCTCTTACCCAAGGCAGAGTCCGCTCCGTGTTTTTTTCAGGTGGGTTTTGAAGGTGTTAAGGGACGTTAGTGACATATGCCTTTCATTCCAAAACTTAAGATTCTTTTGATAGGTCTGATAAAATAGTTTACTAAAAATGACCATTTGTATGCCCTTGTAACATTAAAGTTTAAAAATGGAAATTTGCCACTTGCACCGTTATAATTACACATCTCCTCTTGGGTTTTACCTATTTAAGTGAAGGCGTAACATAAGGCCAGTATCTTGGCTGTAACATAAGTAAAGGGGTATCAAGTATACTTTATAATGGGTGCGGATCAAAGCCTTTCCCTCCAAAATGGCCCTGATTTTGAAGCGCGATATTGTGCAACATTATCAATACAGTTTGATCACAAACACGTCCTTAATTGTTTTTTTTTGTTTGATTCCTTACTGGTGTGTATCACATCAGCTGTTTAGGGTACATTTTGGCGGGCCATGCACTGCATAGTTAATTTTGCGATTTTCTCAATACTTTTTTCTGGCCTATTCTGGTGTTTTTTTTATATTAAAGTAGTGTAATGGAATTTGCACTTGTACACGCTGACCCTTATTTATAAGCTAATATACATGAATCGCCACACTTGTCCTCTGTGCATTATCGCTGCTTACCCTTTAAAGCCCTACCGTCATTTTCCAAATTCAAAATGCCCATTTTGTCTTTAAATTGTCTGTGGTAAGGTAAGATCAACACTATCTTACAGACACCAGCCTTTATTAAAGCGTCTTGAAGATGACATTTACGACTGTTTATAGACCTTAAAAAGTCGTATTCGACTTTAAAATTAGTAAACAACATAAATACTAGTATCACTCATTGAAAATACAACGTGTTGCGGCCTAACCCTTCCAGGTTCTTTAAACAACAATTTCCAAGGCAACAGTGCGAAAAAAGGGACATCGATGAAAATAGGGGCGCAGGGGGGGACAGGTGGAAATGTGGCAAGGGGGTGTCCCTCCTAGCTGAAAGGAGGGTCGGCAATCAAAGTCAAGGAGTGGGAAGGACGTGTGTGTCAGTTTTCTAGAATTGAAGGTGAGGCGAATACCATACCGTAATGGGCATCTTACTCAGCGCTAAAACAACAAAGTACAGCGGGGAATTCGGGTGGCAAGTCCTAGGAACTGTGTATTTATGTTGAAGCAAAAGGCAGGCCACACAATCTGAATCAATGTCAAACTAAACAAGACAGCAACAAATATAATTTCCCTCGAAAAGTACATGTCCCAGCTATAGCTAGAATGTTAGCCAATATCGGCATTTTGTGAAACTTCGTCATCTAAGCATGACAAGGGTTTCCAACAGAATTTTTATAATTTTAGAGCTAATGTCCATACGCTTTTTGCTGTGGTATCAGGGTGCGAATATCGGTCACTGGGAAAAATCCGTATCGTCAGGCAAAAATGCTCCGTTCGCTCTCGCATGGTAAAGGGTGAAATAATATAGGTTAAGTATGGCACGCTCCACGTATCAAATCATGGCGGTTTTCCCGCGCATGTCGAGTTTCAACCGCGCTGTGTATCGAGATTTCCTCGCCATATGTCGAGTGTGCAGCGCGTTATAAGCTTGGGGGCGGGGGTTTGTTTTTTTTTTGTTATGAATGTCGAGTTTACAGCGCTATCTGTCCAGTTTGCCCTCTATAAACATCGAGTTGTGCTCTCTATATGGTGTTTTGACATAAATCATGGTCCAGTTTTACCACTCCACGGATCAAATCATGGCGATTTCACGCGTATGTCGAGTATTCACGCGCTGTTATCACAAGTTTTCCTCGCCATAACTAGTCGAGTGTGCAGCGTGTTTTATTGTCGAGTTTAATACAAGCGCTATATTTCCATTTGGTGCACTCTATACAAATCGAGTTTTTGCTTCTCTATAATATGGTGAGTTTGCACATAAATCAATTCCGCAGTTTCAAAATCTCGACATGATTTTTTCTCAACATGCCGAGAAAACTCGACCATGATTTTTTGGTGTATGTGTAAAAAAATCAGTCGAGTTTGCTCATGTTGAAAACACTCATGTCGAGTTTGCCTTTTTTCATGTTAGGAAAAAAAATCATGTGGCGATTTTTGCTCTTGTTGAGAAAAAATCATGTCAGTTTTGCACATTTGAAAAAAAAAATCATCTCCATTTTTTAACACTCGGGCATTATTTATTCTGGACATGATTTATGAGCTCGGCACATAGGAGTTCAAACTGGACAGCCTATTAATCAGTGCCATAGCAGAAAATGATAGAAATATCTGAGTTTTCATCTGGAACAATTAAGTTGTATCATTTAATGTTCTCCAACGGGCGAGTCAGGGCCTCGGCTTTTACAAAAAATTCTCAGCCCAGTCCCCCATTTGCAAACTCCGGAGCATGGGTTATGTTTTAACCGACAATATAGCGGGGTATTAAAACTCGATATACACGCATAAACCGCCATGATTTTTGATACGTGGAGCGTGCCATAGTTAAGTCTAAGCTGTCCTCGCTAGCTGTCGCTCCGCCGTTATCTCGATGATCACCGGGCAGCCTACAGTCCTCATATTTGATGAAATAATGAACTGTGCTGAGTGAGCCAACAGTTGGCAATTTCCGGAGTGCCCACGAAATCGCCGAAAGCCGGGTAATCGCGAAACACTGTTTTCAAACGTATTTTAAAAAGCTCGCCCGGGTCAAGCAAACTAGGTAAGCGCGAGAACCCCGGTTTATATTGAATATACGAATTCTTCCTTTTTTCTTACGGGCACCTCCGCCTGTTCCCACCACCCTGCTTTGTACGCCCCGGGCGTATAATTTTTTTGATTTTTTGCTTCCTTTTTTTTATTGTTGTTTTTACTTCAAGGCCAAATGACCAAAATTTCAGTTATATTTTAGCTACTATGATCGCAGTCATAAAAAGAGATTTTAGTTTCGAAATCTGCTCGAGATTCCGCGAGAACCCATCTGCGCATCGTATGGTCCATAATCGTTCGTGGTGTGTTTTAGATACAGAACTGTACAAAACCGTCAACAAAAAGATCGACATAACCGTAATATCGTAACAAGTTACAATATAGTGAATATGGCGGATAAAGCCAAGCACAAAGATAAGAACCACCCAAAGTGGTGAGAAATTATCCTCAAGTTCGTCAAAAGACGATGAAAATGGTCCGACACGCGAAGCTGCACGGACAGAACTGCGGCCAAAGTGCCGCCCCGCCGAATTCGGCAACCTCGCCCCTGCGACACAGACCGTAACCCGCCCCCCAGCGACTCGAAAACAAAGAAAAAAAAAGCAGCACCCAAAAAGGTAGATGACGACGTACAACGTGGACGTCTATCGAACTTAGAAGAAATAATAGCATCCAGCCGAGCAGAATAGACAATTTCAGCATAATATTTGCTAGGGAGCGTTGCCTAGCGGTTAGGGTGATTGCCTCTGGCGCAAAATTTACAATCAAATTCCCGGGTTCGAATCCCGGTGGGTCGTGGCCCTTGGCTGGA